>WFKH01011926.1:5028749-5058278 GCA_016163765.1 Magallana hongkongensis | reverse complement strand
TACCAGTCCAATACGACAACAAAAGTTTCATGGTGTTTGAGGTTTGGAATGTAACTTTAAATGTTGATTACAATGTCATCAACTTAACAATAATGATTCTGATGTCATGTAGTAGTCAATATTTTGTTTTAGAAGCAACAATAGTATATCTTAGTTACTGTTGCCTTTTAAATATTTTGTTTTGTTTTTTTCATTTTTTTGTGTGTGTGTGTTTGCATAAAACTTGTTCAGAAATAAATTTAAACATGACACATGCTTGAAAACATTGCACATCGTAGAGCTATTGGTGCCAAATTGTATACCAGTGTTAATGTTTTTCTTAGGTCAATATATTACTTATAACAGAAAGTAGCTTAAACACCGTATTAAAAAAAATAAAAAATAAATACACAGCAATACTGGTTTCATTATAGCCAGCGCAGCTCGTCGGCGCACAGCGCCGGCGCGAATCGAGCTCTACCGACAAGGCGTGTGAATAGAAAATTCGGACTAGTTGCACATTCATTCAAGGGATTTTTTTTTTGCGTCAGTAAATCGGACCAGTAATGCCTTGCTTTAATTGTCCAAGTAGTTCCCTGTAATCATGGCAATTCATATCACTTCACACTCTCACGAGGTTCAGCAAGACAAAAAAAACCCAATAACGATGTATACGACATACAGTCGACACAACTATAGGCCTATGACAAAACAATCTTACCTCTAATGTTTGTGAAAATTAATCGAGTGACGTCACAAAGGTTTACACATTGATCCGATAAATTTTTTCGGCGTCAAAAAAAATCGAGTGACGTCACAAAGGTTTACACATTGATTCGATAGATTTTTTCGGCGTCAGTAAATTTTGACCCACAATTCAAAGTACCAATGGTTTCCAACCCCACATTCTCGCGAGAATCAAAATTTAAAACTTTTGAGAAACAGATAAAATGTGTAATTTCAAGAAAATCATGCGTTTTAAATAAATAAAACAGTATATTTCGCGTAGTTTTTTTTTTCACGGTAGTTTTTAAAGAGACAAACGACACTTGACCGACGTGAACTTTGACGTCACAATAAGGGGAAATTACTCTAACTAGTTATTGTAAATCTGCTGAAATATAAATACCAAAATCTTCTCAAAACCTTGCAGAGCTTACGAATGGGGACATTTCTTCAGAGATAGGAAACAGTTGTAACTTGCTCTCATTTGGATGAATGCTCACATTTATTTTTATGCACTATATTTACTGTAATTTCCAGGAACGTTTTTAAAAGGGGGCGTGGCGGCCTCATTCAAAAAATCTTCACAAGCAAAAAAAAAAAAAAAAAAAAAAAAAAAAAATTCTCAAAATCAGGAAAAATCTAGTCCGGGGTGAGGAATGGGGAGTGCGTAGTGTGCCTTTAGCTCATTAGCTGCTCAATGGTATCTTTATTTTCAATTCCATTTATTACATGCTCCCAAGAGGGGGTGGGGAGGACTCCATTTTCCTCATATGATCAGCAATTTTTTTATATGTAAATTTAAAAAAAAATATATTATTTTTTTTAATCGGGGGTGGGGGGGCAACTCTATGATTTATGATAAGTCGATTTTTATATGTAAGTTTAAGAAAAATGTCTGCTGCAAGAAAAGAGGAAATAAACTACAACGAACATTATGTTAAAATCTTTATTATTCAACAACATTGTATCTGAGACAAATTCTACTTATAAATAAATGATAAAAACTTGTGAAAAATAAAAAATTACTGAGAAAAATAGATATGTTTTATTTTATTTTGCATTCAAATTCATATACGTTACGTTGCTACTTTTATTTTTATTGATTTATCATAATTCATTATTTGATCTCATGCTGCGCTCACCCCAACGGTCGCACCGTAAAACATATTATGACTCTGTTATAGATTCATACGGATAAATTCAACTTATTGCTATCTTAGAACGGAAACTTCGTCATCTTTATTTATCTGGTCAACGTCTGCTTAGAGTTATATCAGTATAACAGTGACACATTGAAAAACTCACCTTCTGACATTGTATCTATTATATTTAATGCTACAATATTATGTTTAACTATCATTTTACCCATTCAAGATGTTTTGGTGTTACATGATCATTTATTTAAGATTCTAGTGATATCATACCTTTACCGTACGTATAAACAAATAAAAAATTGGTTAGTTGTTCGTGGATTTAATTAATGTTTTGATCTTATTTTAATTAAATTTGTGCCATTATGCTGTAAAGAGCACAGCAAAAAATTATGTTTCTTTTTGCTTAGAAATAGCTTATTAAAGCTAAAGAATATATGTAGATAATTCCATTCTTTGAACAAAACAAATAAACAATTGATTTCAAAAGTCATTGTATTAACAGACGATCAAAGTGCCTTTATTTACAAAAAAAATACTACATGGGATTGCCAACAAAACAACAGCCAAGGCTAGAACCTCACTGAAAATGTATCGCCAAAAACTTCATCCTAGATGAGATGCCTTACAATTTCTTTATTTCATACTTCACATTTATCACGACTTTTCAGAAGTTAAATCCGTTAAAAGTATATAAGGCACACGACGAAAAAAAAGAGAAACGATTAAAATTAATTATTTATGAACACACAAACGGGAAGAGATCAATCATCAACATTTTAGAAGAAAATTGTAGCTATACAAATCAATATAATCATTTTCTGTTGGATGAAAATGTTGTAAACACTGAAGGTGACACTCTGTGTGATTGTGATCTTATAATGTCCCTGAAACGTTCTACTTTCCCACTTGAACGGTGAACGCACGGTGAGCGAACGACAAGCGCACGGTGAGCGAACGGTGAGTGAACGGTGAGCGCACGCTGAACGGAATTTGGTGAACGCTTTTAAACGGTGAACGGTGAGCGAACGCAGAGCGCAAATGGAGCGCAAACGCGAGCGCATAGTAACGGTGAACGCACGGTGAACGATATGTGAACGCTTTGTGAACGCAAGATGTACGGTTTATTCGGAGTGCCTCGGGGGTTATCCTTACATTGTATTTCGTCGGTAATCAGAAAAAAATAGCTAATAAACTAAATGTACAGTGCTGTTATCGGGAAAGCAATCATATCCTATCCAATATCCTACAAATAATATTTATCCTATTCTATCTTATACCATACCATTTATATTTAGGAATAACACTTAAATAAAACCAAATTTAAGACAAAAATATTTTTATCAACGAATAATCGAGTAATGTAATAATACAAATGTCTTATTAATACATAAAACCGAAAATCTTTAGAACGAGGTAACTTAAATATCTGTGCATCGGAAAAATTAAATCGTACGCGGAGTGTACACAATTACGTAGATAAACATATTAGCGATTACATTTTTGTTTTCATTAGATATATGTATTATATCAAATAAAGGAGATAACGAACTTGTATTTATTGTTTAAACAAACATTTACATTATTTTTTTTCCTAATCATATATTAATTAAATGAGTTTAACGGTAATCGGCGATTCGTTCGGCGAAATATGTAAACACGATTTCGGAAGTTATTAGTACATTTTAAATCAGTTTAAAACCATCGCATTAATTGATAAATTGTTTGTATTTATTGCCTGACTTGTTAACCTATAAATTTACAGGCATTCATAGTTAGTTTAGATTTCTTTAGTTGACCTGTTCAGTTTATTGTCGAGCATGGATACGATTGTGACGGACATCGAAGGAATTATATAAATAGTGAAAAAAACCCACAAATACAACGCCCGTTTCTTATTTTTAATTTTGTCTATTTATATATGTTTCGAATCGTTCGTTGATTAAATTCTTCTGTTTTAAAACGACTGAAGTCTTTGAATGAATCAATTAATATTATTTGTGTAGTAATTTAATATCGCTGTATGAAGTCATAAAAAAAAACAACAACAAAGAACGGACCTGCTCAAGAATGTGTTCTATAAATTCTACGGATTAAATTCTTATTAAAATGATGTTTCATAAGTATAAAAGTTTCCTTTTACGCACGGGTTTTTTTAATCATTTTCCTGTGACTCACAAAAACCGATCCTTTAATTTTGGAGTTCCGAATGAAAATGAATGAAAACGGACTGAACGATAAGTAAACGCTGAACGAACGGTGAACGTTTTGTGAATGCTTTGTGAACTCATAGTGAGCGCACGGTGAGCGCTTTGTGAACGGTGAGCGCGAACGGAGCGGAGCGGAGAGCGCAAGTGAACGCACGGTGAACGCACGGTGAGCGCACGGTGAGTGCACTGTGAGCGCACGGTGAACGCACGAAAAAATGGGAAAGTAGAACGTTTCAGGGACTGTATGTTAAATATCAATGCATTGAAATAATGGCTATTAGTACTTCCTTCTCTTGAATTCATGATTTTTTCCTGATTATAAAGCTGTTCTTTGGTTATAGTGATCTACATAAAACATTAAAACCATTAGTTTATTAAACCACAATTGACATGGAATGACATTTAGTTCTTTTGTTATATAATGTGTTTTTTTCTGTTTAGATAAAATCTAATGCGCTGGGTGTCTGGATTAGTTGTTATAGGAAACTATGCATTGCTAGTCTCAACACAAACTAATTACTTCCTTATTCGTTGATAAAGACAGACATTATGTTTATACTGAGCATAAACAATCGACAACAATCATAATATTTCACAGAAATATTATTGTGCTATATACTTTTAATGAAGTATATATCTATTTAATGGAGATTAGTAACATTAAAAACCCAGAGCCTAAAAATTAATGAACATATTAAAATCAAGCGTATATTTTGTTAAAAAAAATGATAAACTATAGCGGTAATTATGATTGTACATCAAACACTCTGATGGTCAAGCTTAAGATGCATTTGCGCCTACATTCTACATAAATTATTTTCCTAAAGAACTAAAATATTTCGTACAGACAAATTAACTAACACAGGTAGTTTTCCTATAGAAAATAAAGATTTTCAATCGTATTTTGAAATCTTATGTGACTTTTGTTCAAATTGTATCTGATTTGGAATTTCTGTCTTTGAAATGTATGAGTGGAAAGCAACATTACTCATGTATTGTTTCATATTTCACAAGTGAATTCTTAACGGACCGCCTCAAAACTATTTGTTTACTATTTCTAAATCAGAAAATAAATATTGTTTTTATTAAATTTTTTCTTTATTATTCGTATGATTACATTTTATACAAATTTAGCAACAATTCAGTGTTATAAACATGTTTCTAACAGGTATTATTTTTTTAAACGTCAATGAAGATACGTAAGTGTACAGTCCTGCAAAGTATTTAGAGCGCAAAAGCTTGATATGTGAAAAATAAATTAGCTTGCACTATTAATACAATTTTGTGTTTATTTCTTTGTGAACCTAGAAAATCGTGTATTTCTGATACAATAAAAACCCTATACATGCAGATTGACTAATTCAGACCGTACATGGAAACCGATAAAAATTGTTTATAATTTGTTTAACTCAATTTACTGAAGCAATACTTTAATTTAAGCTTTTATTATTAACACTAGCAAATCAAGTACATGTGTAGTAAATTCATAGGTTAGAAAACTGACTGATATTGGGATAGCATATTTGAAATTTTCAGTACTATGTTGTTACTTAACAAGGTCGAGAACAATTCCAGTGCGCAGTTTACTTAGTGCGCAACCTTAGTATATTCATACAGTGGCAGTTGTAACGTTCTTATTTGTATTGCGTTTTATTCAATATTTACATTAAATTAAATATTAAGAGATGAATTCTTGATATTTTGTTATATATGATAATAAGTTAAGATGCATAAATGCCACATAGGACAGCATATTATCTGTTTCGGTATTGTAAATTATGCATGAAGCAGAAAATAAATAATATATACGAGGCAAAGGTATATTTTTTTTTAAATTGAAGGATTTTTTTTTACACTTCAGAAGGAAAGATCGGTTTAAACTTTACAAAAAGATAATAGATATTCTTCTCTACGTCAATATAAATATATACTTTGTCGAGTACCAAATGAATGATGTCTTAATCTAGACTAAACTAATATAATAGAAGAACTTCATGCAATCAATTCACCAAATTACAAATTTATAAATAATAATAAGGCTCGGACCTCCTTAAAATTTATTTCCCTTTTGACTTTTCATCTTTTGGAAAATAAAATACAATGTACCTTGAGTTCATTCGACTAGAACGTGTAAACGACGTATATTTACACCTGAGTGGAACTGTTATAAAGCGATTATACAGGGTATCATTGCAAAATATTTTCATTTGTTCTAAAATCGAAATTTGACAACGCGGTATATCAGAGTGGAAATACACAGCGTTAATGTTGATCAAGATTTATTTTATAGAAGTGAAATTGTGTGTATCTTAGAACGTACTGTGATACCTAATGGATTACCGTACTATATTTGTGACAACATTGTATTACATAGTAATACAAAAAAGTTATCAATACGGTAAGAAATAATCATTTGAAAAGTATTGCAATCAATCCGAACATGATTTTTAATTGATAAAAAGTGTTACTTCATTTCAAACGCACTATTGCAATTCCATTACCAAACACTACAGACATTTTTCTTTTGGGAAGATAATTAGCTTTCAGCATTTTTTCAGAAAACCTTGCTGTCAGTAAAACAGTGGCAGTGATTCAGAGATACAACCACAAGGACTTTGATCCCAGCCACGCTGTGGACGGTGACGACAGTACGGACCTGTTAAAGTGTTCCTTAACTGCTTCCGGTCAGAAAGAGGCGTGGCTTACTGTGGATCTCGGGGAGGAGAAAAACATTGCATCTATATCTTTCATACATAGTGGCTGTAAGTTTTACATTGAAAGTCGGCTTTCATTTCTCATTATCATACTTCTTTAAACACAAGCTTAAGGTTATCGAGCAAAACGTCATAAATTATGTATACGTTTCTTCTGTCTCAGTAAAATTTCATTTCCTTTATTTAATAGTAGGAACGAATGCGAAACCGATACATTATACAACATCAGGTATATATAGGAGAGGAACTTCAAGCACAGTAGAAACAAGCCCCACTGATAGTAGATATCTCTGCTATGATTATTTCACCGAAAATGACGCTAAAGTTGTGTGTTTGATTTGGGGACTTTTACCGTGAGTTTTCCCCTTTGATCTTATAGATATAGAACTGTTTTCTTAAAAATATGAAGCTCTTTCATCTAAACCCATCTTTTAACATTTTACATACTAGTTCTGCTATATTATATCGAAAACATTAATAAGAAGAATATAAATTTCAAATTATTAAATTCCTATTGTAATAATAAGGGTTGGTAATTTAAACAATTGTCTCTTATTTCAAAATAAAAGGATTGGAACCCTCATCCAAGCATCCTTTAGGATGTGATGAATGAGGGTCATTTTCCGAATTAGCCGTAAGGCTAGAGGGTTTAAATGGAATATCGTGCGACTCTAGTCCAAGTGTACCTTGTTTAAAGAAATCAAAATAAAAACTATTTATATCACTACTGAGTACTATTCATCCAAGGGTATATAAGGCGATACCTGGCCACAATAAGAGTCAATTTAAAGCGTGTTAAATAATAAAGTACCGTACAATTTTATTAAATTTGTTGTCTTAGTGGTGGGATAAAATATTTTTAAAAGAAATAAATGGGAGGGTATTTAAACCCTCGTAGCCTTACGGCTAATTCGGAAAATGACCCTCATCCATCACATCCTAAAGGATGCTTGGATGAGGGTTCCATTTTCCCTCATTAAGCCTCCAGGCTTAACTCTGGTTTAAATGGAATCTTTAAAGAAATTAAGACAAAAAATTTAGCAAAAATTGATCAACGTATTAAATTAAAATTAAATAACTGAACAAAATGTGAAAACAAATACATTTATTAATAAGTACACATAGATTCAAATGATTATAACATATAATATTTATGCTTGTTAACACACAATACAGAAAATATAATATCACATGTTACTCAAAACATCATAGTTCATAATATCAATCACTTTTCACTTAACACATTGTCCATAAGTTTGTCCACCATAAATGATCTGGAAGTCTAGTCATCACACTAATCTGGGAAATACATGTAATCCATCGATGATATTGGACCGTTTTTCTAAGAAAATGCAGCAGTCAGCACCTTGATGAGCTCAAAATGGTATCAGAGTAATTATTGCTTAACTCTCTCCTGTAAAATGTATAAAAAGTTTTAGCGTTTGACCAATTTGCAGTTTCCAAAATATCTTTAAGTTGTACACCACCAGCAAAAGCTGCTGACGTAGAAGCACTTCTGTAAGAATGAGCTGAAAATATTTTCTCATCAATACCAGCTTTTTTCAATATTTCTTTTAACCATCGAGCAACTGTAGAGGTTGAAAGCTCTTTAAAAGTTTTATATGAAACTAATAATTTGTTTGTTTTTCTTATCTCTTTTGTTTTCTCTAGATAAGACCTTAACGTGTGTAACACACAACAACTCTTGTCTGAAAATGAACTGATTTTAACTTTCTGTATATCATGACCTGGTCTTGAAGTTTTTTGTAAATCAGAAATAGTGAACACCACGTATTCACCATGATCAGACATATTATTTATGTTCATTGATATCAATGTCTGAACTCTTTGAGCTGTGGTCAAAGCTATTAGAGATGCCAATTTCAATGTAAGATTCTTCAAATCCAAATTTTCCAAAGGGTACAGAGATTTTAAATAACTCAACACCTTACCAACATCATAAGTTGAAGTATATTTTGGTTTAGGCCTATTATTCAAAAATACACCTCTCATAAATCTCACCATCAATTGATTGTTATGAAATGAAAAATTTCCAGAAACAGAGAGTGTTTGCGTTATTGCAGCTTTGTATGCATTAATTGTACTGTATGAATAATTCTTTTCCGCCAATTCAGATAAATAATTAACTAACTGATTACAAGCTGGTTGCATGGGATTGATATCCCTTTGATTACACCAAAAATTCCACTTTGCCCATATAAAGTTGTATTTTCTATTGGTACTTGGTCTCCATGAATTTGTAATGAATTTAATAGACTTTTCTGAAAGGCCTCTACTTTTGAGTTTATTCCTGATACTACGCAAGCGAAT
This sequence comes from Magallana hongkongensis, assembly GCA_016163765.1. NCBI lineage: Eukaryota > Metazoa > Mollusca > Bivalvia > Ostreida > Ostreidae > Magallana > Magallana hongkongensis. The sequence continues at coordinate 5,049,167 of WFKH01011926.1, read as the reverse complement.
AGAAACATTTGCCTCTTGTTGAGAGGGTGAAGTTGATTGTTGTGAACTAACCGAAGTAGATTTTGAATTATAGGAAGACGAACTGGAATTCCTATTAGCATATTTAATAACATTGGATACCATGGCTGTGTTGCCCATTTCGGTAGTACTATAATGGCTTTGCTCACCTCGTCGTCCTGTAACTTCTGTAGAATTTTCCCAATCAAACTGAAAGGAGGAAAAATGTAAGGTATAAATTCTGACCAATTTATAGAAAATGCATCTGACGTAAATGCATGAGGATCAGGAAACCATGAAATGTAATTTTCCAATTGTCTATTCAGCCTCGATGCAAAAAGATCAATATCTGGATAAAAAAAAATGTGTTACAAATCTCATTAAACACCATTTCATTTAATTTCCATTCTGTTGAATCGCTAAAAGATCTTGACATATAATCTGCAGAAACATTATTTTTCCCCGCAATATGAACAGCAGAAATAATGATATTTCTAATGTCACACCAAAGCCAAATACTCTTTGCCTCTTCAGATAATGATAATATTGATCCACCTTGATTATTAATATATGAAACTGCTACACTGTTATCTGATCTGATACAAATATGAGTATTTTCCATATTCTTACATAAACTTTGTAGTGCAAATTTAATGGCCATAATTTCTAAAACATTTATATGTAAAACTGATTCTGTTTCAGACCATCTGCCACCAGTAGTTTTACCATTAAGATTTGCACCCCATCCAGCTTTAGAAGCATCTGTTTCTAAGTAAACATCAACTTTTGGATCTCTTATCCATTTGCCATTTTTTATTCTTACATTTTTCTTCCACCAAATTATTTCATTTCTAGAAAATTCATTTAATAACATTTCTGCATCATAATTGTTATTTTCCCTTGTCAAAGCTTGCACTTTATCTCTGTCCAAATATCTAAAAAATAAAGCACCTAGATTTATTGCATGAAGGGATGAAGTAAATAACCCGATTAATCTTGCAACTTCTCTAATAGTACATACTTTTTTGTTCAAAGTGTATCGCAATAAGTAATGATTTTATCAATTTTCTCATCTGGGAGATATACCTTGAATTTAACAGAGTCTAAAATATGTCCTAAATAATGGATTGTTGTAGACGGTACCAAAACAGACTTCTCTCTGTTTACAAAGAAACCCAACTTCTCTAATAAATCTACCAAAAAATTTGCATGTTGTTCACACTGAGCAAAATTGTCTGCCTCAATTAAAGAATCGTCAATATAATAAAATGATGAAATTCCTTGTTGTCGAATAAAAGCAAAGATAGGTTTCATTAATTTAGTAAAAACTCTGGGAGCCGAAGCCAGACCAAAGATCAGTGCATTACATTGATACAGAACTCCTTTCCATAAAAATTTCAAATACTTCCTGTCTTTCATATCAATAGGTACTGACAAATACGCATCTTTTAAATCTATACTTACAAAGTATGAATTTCTTTTGATTGATGATAAAACAACATCTAAAGTTTCCATCTTAAAATGATGATATGAAATGAATTCATTCAATTTCATTAAATTTATCACTGGTCTAAATTTACCATTTTTCTTTTCCACAATAAAAATATTAGAAATAAACTGATTAGTTTCAAATTTACTTTTACTAATTGCCTGTTTATTAAGAAGTTCCAAAACCTCTTGGTCTATGATTTCGGTTTGCTTTTGATTAAATTTGATTGGAAGTGGAATTTTGTATTGAAATGGAATTTCATCAAATTCAATTTTGTAACCCGATATTGTACTCAAAATCCAAGGATCTGAACTTATTTTTTGCCATTCTTTCACTTTATTTGCTAAACCACCTGATATAAATTGTAAATTACTCACATCTAGAAATTCTGTTGGTATTTGTAGCCTCGGCCTTGTCCTCGGCTGAATCCCGAGCCTCTTGACATGCTTCCAGACCGGCCTCTGCCGCCTCCGCGAGTGTAGGGACTGTATTGATTCCTTCCTCTGAAGTTGTTCATTTTCCTTCTGTAGTTTTTTGAAATGTTTCTTGGATAACCTGTCAATTGTCTATTTATTTTTGAAGCATCAGTGATTTCTTTCACTCTTTTTGTTATGTCAGATGGAAATAATGTTTTTTCCTCAATTGGTGTAGTAGCAGCACATAATTGCTGAAATTTTTTCTGAACAAATGGCCTTAAAATAAAACGGCGTCTCACATTTAATTCATACATAGCATTGCATGCAAGGGTTATTGCGTCTGATACACATTTTTTAGCTTTTTTCATTTCCAACTTGTTCGTTTTAAACATTTCCGCCAAATTTATCATCGGTACAATGGAAAGCCCCAAAATTCTCTGAGCATCTTGTAATGTCCTATCTCTTTGTTGAACATTTGGGTATAAATTATTCCAAATCTCAGAATTTATCAAAGGTGGTACCAAGTTTTTACAATTCTCTGGAATTTTTACATTTTCCAAAAATTTGGATAGATCAGCTTTCTGAGTACATCCCATTTTTACAAATTTTGCCATGTTTTCAGAAATTGGTTTAGAAAATTTTGTATCGTCTTCAAATATTTTTGGCATAGAAATTTCACAGTTCTCGTCATCAAAAACCACTTCAGGGTCATTATCAACTGAAAATAAATCATTCTCATTGTTATGTTCGTTCTGATCAATATCAGATTCCGGAAAAAAATTCTTGCATTCGTTCTGGGTTCTCACCGGAAGTACTACAACCTGCTTTGTTTCGTGCATCAACATGGTCATAATTTTCAGTTCTTTTGAGCAATTCGTTTAATACCGAGAAAAGTTGGGATGGATTAAACTCTTCTTGTTGTTTTTTACTTTTTACAGTTTTTTCTTCATTTTTTCTTTTGTTGCTCACCTTTTTTGATAGAGCTTTACCTTTTTTGCTGCCTTTACCTTTTCCTGGTCCGCCGGACTGGGAATGTGTGGCGACACTTGTCGAAGCTGCGCTTCTAGTATTTGGTCGTTCATTTAGAGTATCATTGCCGTTATGCCCCGTGGCGTCGACCTCTGAATCAGAGGCAAAAAGCTGAACTATATCTTCACGCATATTCTCATTCTCCGAGCTGGAGTCTGATAGATTGGGCATATTTTCAAACAGACCTTAACACGAACGCCCGAATTTGTTCAAAGTTCAAGAAGAACAGGAAAAAATCGCTTACTGCAGCGCAGTAAAGTTTTTTCAAACACAGCGTGAGTGACCAACACATACACGTGGCCTTTAACACGAAAGACTCTTATTGTGGCCAGGTATCGCCTTATATACCCTTGGATGAATAGTACTCAGTAGTGATATAAATAGTTTTTATTTTGATTTCTTTAAACAAGGTACACGTGGACTAGAGTCGCACGATATTCCATTTAAACCAGAGTTAAGCCTGGAGGCTCAATGAGGGAAAATGAACACTGCTTAAATAAGGACCATTGTTTTTAAAATTGTTATTAATTAAAAAGAACGTCACCTTTAATTGAATAAAACAATATGTATAAGAAAACAAACGAAAATATACTGTAAAGGAGCTGACTGTTTTGAATTTAATTTCATATTCTTGTTTACTGAAACTTATTTCCTACAAATAGAGACAACGGATACATTGGTGAAGAAAGAAGAAAATTTGGAAACTTAATAGAAAACTTTAATTATGATTGTATTGGAAATGAAGCAGTTCTAAACGACTGTCCAAAGAACGATACTCGTTGTCCTTCCTCTAATGATTTTGTAAGCAGGACAGGGCTTGCTTGTAAAGGTAAAACGCAATTATTTTAATCATGTTTTGAATTACGAAAAACAAAGAAAAAAGTACTATTCTATTTTATCAATATGCTTAAGCTGTGTAAGATGAAAATAATAAAAATGTACATTATAAATAAGATTACTTATTTGATTTCATTGAAGAAAAGAACACTTAATAACGCTTGATTATATGCCTAATCGAAAATTAATTTACACAACTATACTTAAATCTGAAGGTTTTTATACTATTATACATGTATAAGAAAAAAAGATGATCTATACATACATATAGTTTTTTATGCTAACTACAATGATAATTTCTTTCAAACTTTCCAATTAAGGAAGTATGAAACACTCGTGAAAATAATCATAAAGGTCTTCCATTTCTCATATGCACAAAATAATAGCTCAATATTATGTAAAAGTTTATTTAATCCATTATTTTAAAAAGTATAATTTAAATCATATTCACCAATTACTCAAGGCAGAAAAAATGAAGTAGAGCGTATTTTGATAGCTTCGAAAACAAAATTTGAATGATGCCCATTTCATATATGTGTAATTCAGTCTCCTACCCTTTAAAAATATGTAACTTGTGTTCCGTTCATATTCAAGCCCTGACGTTTGAAATCAACCATCACCAGTACTTAGTCTTAATGTGAATTAAATTTTAAAGTTATTTATACAGAGCACAGGTCATAAATGATGACGTCATTGAGAATTTTCGACCTTCAAATATGCTTGAACCATACAATTAATTTTTAGAGACAATTAAGCGTCTTAAAAGATGATTTACAAGTATTATTTTGAAATTATATTTTATCAGATACTACCCTACCAGGTAGAACTTATTTTTGTATATATGAGAAACACAGAGGTGTGTTGTAAAATAGCACTACAAATATCTTAAAAGGTTTTTTTTTTCGCAGAGCGAATTCTTGCAATGATTATTTCGTTTTACACTCCACTGAGAGGAGATTTAAATGGTAGGTTCTAGGCGATGTAGTCAAAAATAGCTAGGTCAGATTTTAATTTTATATTTTACGTATTACATGATTAGATTTTACATATAGTTTTCAGAAAAAAGTAGAATATAGGGAAATCTTAGCTAACCTGTTTAAGTTAAGTTTTCCGGATGCACTAGGAACTAGGTTTGCGGTATATAATATTAATGTTAATTAATTCATGAACCATGCTTAATAAATGATAATAACTAGAGCAAAGCTAGTTGCAATGCAACAAGAAGGTCTCCCGTCAAAGCTGCGTAAGTTTAAGTGAAAGGAGTACAATCTTATTAAAATTTGACTTCTAAAATCTCTACTCTACAATACACGTGCAGTTGAAGATCAAACAACACGAAGTCATCATAGAGCGACCTTTCAAGAATGAATAAACGTATGTTTCAATAAACAAATCTGTCGTTTTTCTTACGATCGTTTCCGTGCAAATTATCTTAAACATGCGGGGGCATACATGTACTGTCTAATCAGTGCACTAAGCTCAAACGCATGAAAATACAGTGCAATCCAGAGCATGACATGTATACAAACAATATTGACCACGGTGAGAGTTCATAATTCCCCAACTTGGGTATTACTAAACAAAAATTCGCTAGCTGACCCACGCGCGAAGGATTTTCTGGGCCACTTGCAAGCGATAAGTTACGAAAACGTGTATCCAAGCTTATGAGAATGAATGGGTTTAGAATGCAATTGCAGTTACTATATGCTAACAGTTTCTATTTATACCATGTCCCTATTATTAAAAGGGATCAAAGTTAAAAGATAAAACTTATTTTCAATTCTTGCTTTTAAGGTATGTTATATTGTACACGCGTTTGTTTTTTTTTAATTTTGTTTTTTGTTTTGTTTTTTTTCCAAATGAAAACTGCAGGTACTTGTCTACACGTATAACTTGTTTCTCTAATATAACGCAATACCCGAACGAAAAACAGTTTTATGTTAACTCAAACAACAATTTTTCTAGCAAAGCATATTATCGATATATTTACCGTTTTCGAGTTATAAAAGAAACGTTAACCAATTCAAGGGCTCTAGACGCCTTATATGAGGGGCATCCCCTTTTCTAATAGTTACATCTGAAAGCCTTTAAAATATTGCACACTTTTTGTTCTTCATGAATTTTGAAAATATTCAAAGCTTAAAAAGTTATGGAACTAAAAAAAGCAAAACGTGGAATTTCTTAAAACATAATTTTTGGATTCAATTTTTAAGTCTTTTTGGGTTAATCAAACAAATAAAACTTGGAGGACAAAATTCAAAGTATCCATGTTAACGATTTATAATTTTTGAGCTCTTACTTACTAATCAGAGATTTTAAAGGTAAACGATACCCATTAAAAATTATTCAAAGGAGAATAACTAAACTAGAAGAAGTAATTTCACAATTATTTTTGTCTTTCCGAGTTTTTGCAATTTTAAATGCATTAGAAAATTGAATAAAATTCGATGACAAACAAGCGAGATATAAAGGTTAAAAAAAGTCTATAAAAAAAGAAGAAACAGAACCAGTACAAGGTCTTTCGTCGGACACAGAAGACTTTAATAATAATGACTCGAGTGGCTTATGTGAAAACTTTGTTAGCAACAAATTTGAAATGCAGTAAATAAGAGTTCCTGCAATAAAATTAACTCAACATTTTGTTTTAAATTCAATTCAGGGTAAACACACACCTAGTATACAGTCACTGAACTTAAATGTTATTTACCATTGCATTTATCTTCAATTGTTTTCTATAATTGCCCGCTTCAAATGATAAAGCAATAATATTTCACGAAATAACCTCTTTTATTTATTCATTTCTTCGATTTTCTGTATACTAATTGGTACATTTTTACACAGGTGGAGATACATTGGCAGACTGGCAGACAGATAGACTGGAGATCAGGGACCCTGTGTTATCAACACGACATTACGCAGCCACTAAATAACACCGTCAATATCGAATGCTTTATGTCAGGTCGTTACGTTACGATTTATAATTCAAGGTTTCAAACAAATGTGTCCTCATTATCCGAGTTTGTTTACATCAACATTTGTGAAATAAACATTACAGGTAACAGTATATTTCTTCTATAAAAGCCAACATATGTCTTTGATCTTTTTTGTAAATTCGCTGTAACATGTATTTCATGTTTTGTACATTTCAAAAACAGGATGTGACATTGGATTTTATGGTGAAAACTGTACAAAATGTCCTGACAACTGTTTAAACGATGCGTGTCACTTTCAAATCGGACATTGTTTTGATTGTAAACATGGCTTCAATGGTGACATGTGTGAAGGTAAGCAAATGTGTGGAAACATTATGTTAAACGAAACACTTATTTTCCTCTTCTCTTGCATTTCTAAAAACTGCAAATATTATTGCTTGTCTTTTATGCGGTTCTAAAGATATTTATTATTAAATTCCCGAATTGTATGATATGCTTTTTTCGGACGGCTTAAGCATTTCTAAATGATCAATATTTTAAGAGTGTCCCCATGGTCGATATGGCAAAACATGTTCCCTTCCGTGTGGAAACTGTCTAAATAACCTGCCATGTCACTACATCAACGGAATTTGTCACGTTGGCTGTTTATCTGGGTGGACGGGTGATAGATGTGACCAAAGTAACTCCAATATCAACAACACGCTACAATTCACATTTTAAAATAAGTTTTCTTAATGAACAATATTCAAATTCAGATACGAAGACTATTTTCTCTAAATAATGGTTTTCAAAAACCATTAATTATACGATTACTTTAAATAATTAATGTTTAAATATTACTTCAGCATTATGAAACATATATATATTACACTTTTCTTTTTTGTTATAATATTGATTTCAATTATGCATTGCTATAAATACTCAACGCCTGATGAACTTTGCACACACATAATTATAAAAAGGGTCCCGCATGTCACTTTCGGATCATTTGTTTTTATACCACACTTTATCGACATTCCGAACCCATGTACTTACAAACGAACTAATTCATATAAAGGTCAAATGTTTACCGTCATTAATTATTTGCTTTTTTCAGAATGTGTTTCTTCACAATTCGGACCTAACTGTAACTCGTCTTGTAGTGAATACTGTCTTGACAGAAAATGTAACCAGTCCACCGGTCACTGCTTATCTTGTATGAACGCTCGCTCTGGTCTTTACTGTGAAAATGAAAATTCTCCTGAAATTCAAGGTTTTGGTAAGTGTTGAAAAAAAATATGGTTTCATTATTTTCAGTAAACACATTTCTATTACAAGTATTGTATGAAAACGAAGATAACTTATTACGTCAATAACGATTTATTCAATAAAAGTATCGAAAAAACGTGCTAATGCTTTGCATTATTTTGCATATTTTAAACCCCATTATACAAAATTAGGACATACATAAAAAAGACGAGTTCTGGAAATTATATTTGTTTCTTTTTTTTCGGTGGGAGTAAAAACAAACCTCTCTGCTTTAGTGTTGCAAAAATAATCACTGGTTGCAAGTAAGTTTGATATTAAAAAACGAGTTAAATTTCCAAATATTTAGAGCTCAATCATATTGAAATAAAATTGAAATTAAAAAACAAATGATTTAGTTTATAATGTAACGAATTTGAGCAATAAATTGAAAACTAGCAAAATGATATTTGCTTGCAAGTTTTTTTGACAATTACTCTTAATAGTAGCTTAGTAATTGAAAGAATATTTGGGGTTGAACCTTAAGTTTTTTCTCTGAAAAAAAAAAAATTATATATAATTATTATTCATTCGTACATGTACTAATAATGTAATCGTCTTAATAATTTGTTTTTAAAAATGCATATAATACAATGCATTATCAAATTAACAATAATTATGTTTCAAGTGTTATTTTATGTCATACTATACTTTGCATGAGAAATTGTTCTTCTTTGACATACGGTTGTTGATTATATATAAAAATTTGCAGTTTTAATATAATAAACATATGTACCTCTTAATTTTCGAAAAAAAAAATGAACTTAGCACTCATTTGCAATTTATAAACCGATTTGAACGAGGACTGCATTTAATCAACATAAATATTTGCCTCCATTGTTCTTATTATATCAAAAGCCAATAATATTACATTCTTATCTTTTCTGCACATTCATCATGACATGCCTTTTGCTAGAATCCTGGCATAAACTCTAACTGTAGAATAACGTATCAACAATGATAAAAAAATCGATATTTCGAAAAGAAACAAACAAATCGTTTTTTATTTTCAAACTTGTACTCAAAGTTTATTAGGATCAAACCTGTTCCACTACATGTTATTTACCTGCTTATACATATCATTTTAAAAACCCTAACTAAGATGGCATACATTTGATTTTTATAGCTAATGCAAACAGATGAGGCATTTTATCTCTAAATAAATCAATTTTCCAAACATCTGGTTGTCGTTGTGGCATTATATTCATTTTTTTTTTGAAGCAGAAAAAATACAATGATTTTTGTTTCTACCATGTTGAATTAAATAGTTATAGTTAATGTTTAATTACATTCAATAACTATCCTACCTGATAAAAGAAAAAAGAATTATATCTAACAAGAAAAATAATAAACCTATTAGCACCAAATAAAATTATAAAACTATGCAACTCAATTATTACTTTCCAGAATGCCCTTTCACGGTTTATGGATCTAATTGTAACACGTCTTGTAGTGAATATTTTCAAAACAGAATATGTAACCATATAACTGGTCATTGCTTAGCATGTGCCGATGATCGCTCTGGAAATTTTTGTGAGAATGAACTACCTGCTAAAGGTGAGAATCAAGTATTTAACACGGGATAAAAATATGTTTTAATTTGTTATTTGAAATATTTTATTAAATGAATAAGATGTTATTTATTTTCAAAATAAAGTTAAATAAGGACCGTAACAACGATTTAATATTTAACTCTAGGACATTTTTTTCAGCAACTTTTGATACTGTGTCGGTCTTAACTGCGACGACTACTGTTTCGTTAGTATTAGTTGTAGTATTTATATTATAAACAGTAAAACAGAAATGTCTGTATTTAAGACAGGCAACACGAAATCACGACGTGCCGGAAGTTATAACTATCGGCAGTAAATATGAAACACTTCAAAGAAATAAACCATCAGACGAACTCGAAAACAACCCAGCAACTGAGTACATGGGGATAGCAGCTATTTCTTCTGAGTATATCAATTTGAACTTAAAGTAATCTTATTTGAAAGATATTAACAACTGCCAAAAGGAAATTTGAAATTAAATGTCGATGTACTTCCTTTCTCTTCATCAAAATAAAAACGATATAAATGAATTATTCATGAACGCACAACCAGGAAGAGTACACTCCTCAACACAATAAATAAGTAAAAAAATGTTGCTTTGCAAATAAAAATGTTTTTTTCTCTTTGAAGAAAATGCTGTTAACATTGCAAACAACAATGTGTGTGATTGTAATCTTACATGCATACAATTAAAAACCTTTCAGGCAGTCAGTCCTTCCCTGTTTTTAAATTACTATTATGATTGCTTCCTTATCATGGAGCTGTTTGTGAATTGCAATAATTAACAACTAGTCTGAACAGCATGTATTAACTTTAAAATAAACGAATTGGCAATTGACTTTTACATATACATAGACTCATTATAGGTCAATGAACATCTATAACAACACACATTTAGTAGCAAAAATATATATGCAAGATTGAGAAAGGTTAATAAATTATAAAAGATATTTCCCTTACTATCTTAGGGTATTCTTGGGTGATTTAGATGCATATATTTACATTTTCCAGTGTCTTTGTCCGTGATAACTCTACGAATAGATTTTGAAATCTTCAGTCCAGGAAATTTCAATGACAGATTGTTGAGGCGCAAGCGGGGTATGAATAATTTAAAAAATCAAATTGACATAAATATGTCAATATTCTAATATTTAATCATACAATTGCTGAAAATTATATAAATATAAGTATTAAGAAATCATTCTATGAATATTTTGAAGTGATATTTTCGATTGAGGCGTGATCAAATCTATTATTAAGCCTTTTCGAGCTTTATTGGGTATGACCACTCCCCGACTAAAATGATCAACACTCAATACTCAAAGAATGATTTCCTATTCCTTAAATTAACCAAGCAGTAAGTCCTTAAATACATGTACAATTGTACATGTATATCTATTTACTTGTCATAAGGACAATGGCAAGTGTATTGCCCCCAAAACAATAAATTTCCCGAGGTGGACAATTGACTTGCTCTTGCCCGAATAGTAAGTAATTAGGTATTTTTTTAACGAAACTTTATTAGTTAAGGTTATCTATGAGTATTAGAAAAAAAAAAAACAACAATACAATGAAAGTGTTCCTTGTTTTATATTTTGTTTCGCAATTTTTCCGTGAATAATACATGTATATGGAAAATTTATGTACATGACTGTCTAATGAATTTTATACATGTACACATCCGTGAAAATAATAGCATCACAGGTTCAATACGATAACAAAAGTCTCATGCCGTTTGAAGTTTCGAATGTCACTTTACTATGGTAATTGTGATGTCATCAACTTAAGAACTGTAGTGATTTGATGCCATGTAGTAAGTCAACATTTTCTTTCAGATATCAAACTACATATATTGTTTCATCTTTTAAAGTGATAACAAAGTACATCATTTTTTCAAAGCAACAATAGTTTATCCTAGTCACAAATGTCTTGTGTATATATTTTGTTTTGTTATGTTTGTGTTCGCATAAAATGTGTTCAGAAATAAAATTTAAACATGACATATGCATTTAAAACATTGAACATCGTAGAGCTATTGGTGTCATATAGTATACCAGTTTTGATGATTTTGAGGTCAACAAGATGATATAGCTATTACAGAAGGGTCGCGTCAACATCATATTAATTAAGAAATAAACACAATTATAATGGCTTCATTATATGACTCGGCTACAGATTGATACGGACAAATTCAATTCATTGCTATATTAAAAGCGGGATTTAATTTTAATTTATTTGGTCGACGTCTAATTAAAGTTATATCAGTAAAACACCGACATATTGAGAAGTTCATCTTCTGATATTGTATCTAACACATTTGATTCTACAACAGTATGTTTAACTATCATTTTACCGAATCAAAATTTGTGTTACATGATCATTTTTTTCAGAAATGAATTATTTTCAAAGATTCTAGTAATATCGCATTTCTATCGTACAAATAAATAAACAAGTTGCTTGTTTGTGGATCGCTACATTTCTGTTTTGACTTTATTTGATTTTAATTATATTGTTGCTATACTGTTTTAAACAAAACAACAAAACAGTATTTTTTGACTTAGATATTGATTATTGAAGCTAAAAAAGTTCATAACATTAAGATACATGTAGTTTTTTCCAATCTTTAAATAATAGAAATGAACAATTGGCTTCAAAATTCCACCATTGTAAAAACGAAAGCTCGATTTTTTTAAATATAAAACCTACAATATGGGGGTTGTCAGTAAAACAACCGCAAAAATTTAAAAGAAAAAATTAGCTTCGCAAATAAAAATGTTTAATTTCTGTTTGGTGAAAATGTTGGTAACATGTGTTTGCTGTTTGGATTACAGTTGTAATGGGAAACTATACATTGTTAGTTACAACACAAACTATTTACTTCCTTACTCGTCGGCTGTACCGTTACAAAGACAGAAGCAATGTTCCAATTAAGCATAAATAAACTACAATGTTTAAAATATTAGTAATTTATATCACATTTATTTTTGTTTAATTCTTTAGATAAAGTATATAACTATTAATTGCAGATCAATAATATTTTAGCAAGTAATAATTTAAACTCAGATCTTAATAAACTTATGTACACATACTATTTACATTGCTGATATAATCATAAATTTTGTACAAAAATGTTAACTAAAACGGTGATTATTTATGTACATAAAACACTGTGCCGGATAACTATGCCAATGCTAAAGTGACATTTTTAGACCTGCTTAAGATGCACACTCCTCAAACTCATCAATACCAGATGAAAGATAATTGCCTGAAGAGTGTTCAACCACACCTGCTTTTAATGGGTCTCGCCTGAAGATCCTACATGAGTTGTTTTCCTATAGGGTTAAATCAAATCAAACTCACGTAGGCAGTTTATACTATACAAAATTAAGATTTCCAATTGGATTTTGAAATCTGAGATGACTTTTGTTCAAATTAAATTGGATTTGGAATTCTTGTATAAAGTCCTTTATTTAATTGTAAAGAAAAACGCTTAAAATTAAATGAAAAAAATATTAAGTTTCGAACACGATTATTAATTTTATAAACCCTTAATGCACCCAATCTTAATTGCAACATTCAGCAACCATTCACTGTCAAACATTTAACGAACAAGTAAACTTTCTGTAGCGTCAATGCAGATACGCATGTGTTTCATACGAAACATTCCTAAAAGTATTTAGTGTGCAAAATTTTGATGTATAAAAAAATAAGCTTGCACGATTAAAACAATTATGTGTTCATTTCTTTAAATGTACATCTATGTGTATGATTCTTACGGATAAGTTATTAGTATTTCTTATTTCTTACGGATCTATTTTGCGGTCAATGCAGAAAAACGTACATAACCCGCTAACGCGGGTTATGTATTTTTTCTGCAATGTCGCCACCTTCATTTCCGGCATGAATCACCAAAGAAAGCATTTTATAAGTTAAGTGAATTTAAAAATAATTGTGTATTTACTATACAATAGAAGCCCTTTCATGCAGATTGATTGATTTAAACAGTACATGGAAACAAATTAAAAATAAATCATAATTTGTTTAACTTCACGTATTGAAACAATACATATAAACCTAAGCAGCCATTATGAACACTAGCAAATCAAACATACTGAAATCAGAGACTAAATAACTGACTGACAATTGCAGTACATATATGACATTTTTAAACATATGTGTTTACTGAAGAAGGCTGAGAACAATTCCAGTGCGCAGTTTACTTAGTACGAAAATTGGTATTTTCATGAAGCAGCAGTTATAACGTTCTATTTTATTCTGTTCTATCATAACCCTCCTCCTACTATATCGTAAAGGTCCACTAGTGTGTCGTATGGAGTGTTATGATATTTATTAAATTGATCCTCGAGATCTTATTTCCTAACATGCCCACACCTGGCGGGGGCCCTAGACAAGGTGTTACTCTGGAAAGTCTCTTTTTCTACATGGAGAGTAGCCCGTGCTCCAATCTGTATAAAAAGAGGAGGCAGAAAGACAGCTTCCAGATGACTACTCATTTAGTCAGATATAACATTTTAATATGACATTTTAACAATAAATATTAATATTTTTACAATGAAATATATCAACATCAATATCTATTACAAAAATTTCCGAAATTAAAATACTAGTTGAACCCCCTGAATCTTTTAATTTTACGTTTGAGAATGCGCGCAAGTGTAATAATTTATCTTACCTGTATAAAAAGAGGAGGCAGAAAGACAGCTTCCAGATGTCTACTGAAGAGCAATGTTTCCCGCGACCCCATTTTATACGCACGGACACTGCCCTACAACATTCCCATCCTAATAAGTAAACATGATCAAGTCCATACTGATGCTCTGATGCACCGTAGTCAGCGGTAGAAGTTCATTTATATTTTATGACCCGGCGTCGACAGGCTCATCACTAGAGTTAATTACACATCCATGTGCAAAAATAATTATACGATATCTTTATAACGCATGTACTTTAACTAATTTCTATAGAATTTCCGTTATGATAGTTCTATCCAATATCAAAATTAGAATACCTATTAAAATATGAATATTTGATATTTTATGATATATGATAATAGGTTAAAATGCATAAATGGCACATAATACAGCATATTATCTGTTTTCTGTATTTCGAATTATGCATGAAAACAAAAATAAATTATGACACGCTCTTTGAGGCACTGGTGTATTTTTTATCTACTAAAACAATACGCGGTTTAAAAATAACAATATCATTATAAATTGTCCTATCTACGTCAATATAAATAAATATTGCTGAGTTTGAAATTTAAAAAGCAAATGAATAATTTGTTAACCTAGAAATAATTGATAAAATAGTGACCCTTCGTGCAAGCTATTCACCAAAATAACAAGTTTAGAAATAATAAGATTCGGCCAACTTTCAATTTATTTCCCTTTCGACTTTTCATCAATGAAAAATAAAATAAAATACGATGTACTTTGCGTTTATTCGACTTGAACGAGTAAGTGACGTTTATTTACGCCTGAATGAAACTGTTAGAAAGCGATTACACAGGGTATCATTACAAAAATAAATTCATTTCTTCTACAGTCGCGATTTGAGAAGTTATATCAGAGAAAAAATATACAGCGTTGATCTTGATCAGGATCTATTTTATAGAAGTGAAATTGTGTGTATCTTAGAATGTATTGCGATACCTAATGGATTACTGCAGTATATTTACGACAATATTGTATTACACAGTAATACAAAAAACTTATCAATACGGTGAGAAATAATTAATTGTAAAGTATGCAATCAATCAGAAATATGATTTTTAATAAATAAAATTACTTCATTTCAAACAAACTATTGCAATTACTTTACTAAACAATACAAACATTTTTTTTAAAGATGATAATGAAGTTTCATTTTTTTTTTTTTTTAGAAAACTTGGCTCTCAATAAGACGGTGACAGTGAGTCAGAGGTACAACAGCAAGGACTTTGATCCCGGAAATGCTGTAGACGGTGACGACAGTACGGACCTGTTAAAGTGTTCCTTAACTGCTTCCGGTCAAAAAGAGGCGTGGCTTACCGTGGACCTAAGGGAAAAGAAAAATATAGCAACTATTTCCTTCCTGCATGGCGGTTGTAAGTTTCATATGAAAGTTTGACTTTCAGATCTCGTTATCATACTTTTTTAATCACAAGTTTAAGCTTATGAAGTAAAACGTCATAAATTATTTCTACATATTCTCTGTCGTAGGTAAAATTCATTTTCCTTTTCTAATAGTGGGAACGAATGCAAACCCAATAAATTATACAACATCGGGTATATATAGGAGGGGAACGTCAAGCACAGTGGAAACAAGCCCCACTGATAGTAGATTTCTCTGCTATGATTACTTCACCGAAAATGACGCTAAAGTTGTGTGTTTGATTTGGGGACGTTTACCGTGAGTTTTTCCCTTTGATCTTATAGATATAGAACTGTTTGCATAAAAAATGAAGCTCTTTCATCTTAACCCATCTTTTAACATTTTACATACTAGTTCTGCTTTATTATATTGAAAACATTAATGTGAAGAATGTAAATTTCAAATTATCAAATTCCTATTGTAATAATAAGGGTTGGTAATTTAATCAATTGTCTCTAATTTCAAAATAAAAGGAAAGGACCCCGCTTAGATAAGGATAATTATTATTTTTTTTATATGTTATTTATTGAAAAAAGTCACTTTAATTGAATAAAACATGCATAAGAAAACAAACGAACATATACTGTAAAGGAGCTGACTGTTTTGAGTTTAATTTCATATTCTTGATTACTGAAACTTTTTTCCTACAAATAGAGACAACGGAAACATTGGTGAAGAAAGAAGAAAATTTGGAAATTTAATGGAAAACTTTAATAATGATTGTATTGGAAATGAAGCAGCTCTAAACGACTGTCCAAGGAACAATAAACGTTGTCCTTCCTCTAATGATTTTGTAAGCAGGACAGAGCTTACTTGTAAAGGTAAGACGCAATTATTTTAATCACGTTTTGAATTACGAAAAACAAAGAAAAAGGTACTATTCTATTTTATCAATATGCTCAAACTGTGTGAGATGAAATAATAAAGCTGTACATTATAAATCAGATTACTCATCTAATTTCATTGAAAGACAAGAACGTTTAATAACGCTTAATAATATGCCTAATCAAAGATTAATTTACACAACTATAATTAAATCTGAAGGTTTTTATATTATTATACATGTATAAGAAACAAAAATAATTGATCTATACCTACATATTTCTTTTTTTTCTTTTTTTTTTTTTTTTTTGATTCTCATTAAATCATTTTTAAACTTTTTTTTATTACCACATATTTTTTCATGTTAACTACAATGATAATTTGCTTTCAAACTTTTGAATTAAAGAAGAATGAAACACTCGTGAAAATAATCATTAAGGTCTTCCATTTCTCAAAATAATGGCCCAATATTATGTAAAAGTTAATTTAATCCATTATTTAAAAAAATAATTCAAATCATATCCGCCAATTACTCAAGGCAGAAAAAATGAAGTAGCGTATTTTGATAACTTCGAAAACTAAATTTGAATGATGTCCATTTCATTTATGTGTAATTCAGCCTCTTATCCTTTAAAAATATGTAACTTGTGTTCCGTTCATAAGCAAGACCTGGCGTTTGAAATCAACCATCACCAGTGTTTAGACTTAATGTCAATTAAATTTTAAAATTATTTATACAGAGCAAAGGTCATAAATGATGACATCATTTAGAATTTTCCACCTTCAAATATGCTTGAACCATACAATTTTTTAAAGAGACAATTAAGCGTCTTAAAGGATGATTTACAAGTGTTTTTTAAAAATTATATTTAATCAGAAATTACCCTACCAGGTAAAACTTTTTTGTATCAATGAGAAAAACAGAGGTGTGTTGTTAAATAGCACTACAAAAATTTTTAGTATCTTAAAAAGTAATTTTTTGCATAGCAAATTCTAACAATGATTATTTCATTTTACACTCCACTGAGAGGAGATTCAAATGGTAGGTTTTAGGCGATGTAGTCGAAACGGCTAGGTCAGATTTTGATTTTATATTTTAAGTATTACATTATTAGATTTTACATAACGTTTAAAAAAAAAAAAAAAAAAAGGATGTAGGAAAATCTTAGCCTACCTGTTTTGTAGTACAATAACCATTGATTTTAATACTGATGATTTTGTTGTAAATATTTTTCTCTATATACATTAGGTACTATGTACTGCGGTATATAATATTAATATTAATCAATTCATGAATCATGCTTAATAAATAATAATAACTAGAGCAAATCTAGTTGCAATGCATCAAGTAGGTCTTCCGTCTAAGCTGCGTGTGTTTAAATGAAATGAGTACAACCTTTTAAAATTTGACGTAAAATCTGTACTCTACGATACACGTGCAGTTTAAGATCAAACAACAACTTACACGAAGTCATCATAGAGCGACCTCTCAGAGATGAATGAACACAAGTTTCAATAAACAAATCTTCTGTTCTCCTTACGATCGTTTCCCTGCAAACTATCTTTAACATGCGGGGGCATACATGTACTGAACAATCAGTTCGCTAAGCTCAAACGCATGAAAATATATTGCAATACAGAGCATGGCATGTACACAAGCAATATACAGTTACAGCTCGTATTGATCACGGTGAAAATACATAATTGCCCAACTACTATCTGTCATTGTACATGTTAGTTTTAAATTCATGCTACATCAAAGATAATTAAGTAAAACCTTAATCAACAAAACATATACAACGTAGTGTTTCTTAGAGTCAGATACACTGTAAGTGACGCTAGGTAGAACTACGCAAAACTTGTGTATTACAAAACTGCAATTCGGTAGCTGACATACGCTCGATGGCTTTCCTCGGCCACATGCAAGGGATAAGTTACCTAGTCATGTATACAAAGCTTACGAAAATGAATGGGTTTAAAATGCAATTGCAGTTACCATATACTAAAACTTTTTATTTATACCATGTCCCTAATATTAAAAGGGATCAAGGTTAAAAGATAAAACTTATTTTCAATTCTTGCTTTTAAGTTATGTTGTATTGTACTGACCTTTATAAACGAATATCCAAAAATAATAATAATAAAAGGGTTTCCACAACTAAAACTTGCTGAAACTTTATTTATTTTTTTTTTTTTTGCTTTCACAAAAACTCAGCAAGGTTTCTACTATTTGTAAAAACAACACAATTTCAAACAGTTCCCAATTTTATTTTGTTCACAAAACTGAAATTGTTTCCAATAATAAATAAAATACAGCCAAGATACAATAATGGAGAAACATCCATATGGCAATTCCCTTATCAGGGACTTTCATTTAAAAAATGATAAAATTGCACAACAAAAAAACTTCCAATAAAAATTTGTACATTTGTACTTGTTTTATTCTGGATCAAATGCATATCAAATTTCCCTTTAAATATGCAAAATGATTTTACTTTTTTAAAAATATGAATGCAATTTACAAAATAACTGCATGTACATAAATAAACAAAAATAAAAAAAACTTCACTGTTACATGAACATGATACACTTGTCTTAATTTGTTTTGAACTACAATAAATATGTACACCATCAAATATTTTTGAAAAGGCTGAAGTGTCCATCTTTTGTAAAAAACATAAACTACCAGATAGTAATTGACTATAGAGGTATGACCCAGATTTGATTTGAATATGTATGTCCATAAATTCCAAAATGAGGTCAAAGTGACCTACTTTCGAGTTGGGATAAACCTTTTCTTTGTTAGTTATATAGTCTAATGTCTTACATTAGAACAGGATTTGACAGCATTTATTAGATAATCCATAAGGTCTAAAGTGAACTTCTCAGTTCCCCCCATGGTGTATCAACTGATCAGATTTGAATGCCATAAGCTTATCAGTATTTAAGAGATGACCCAGAGGGAGATATGAAAAGCTTGTGGGCCGATGAAAAGCTAAACAATGGAGCAGTCTGTCAATCATGTGCAAAAATATGATGTACACATTTAAAATAATTATGCAACACACTTCATTCCTGATGAATATTGTTCTTTACACACGGTTTACCTTCCTTCATTTCACTATTTTACCTACATTGATATTTTTAAATCCAAGTAATATATACATTGTTTATACACGTCAAGTGTTACTACATGTACAATCATGTACTTGCTTTTTGTAGCATGAATGTATAAAATACAAACTGTCACACAGACTTCACTTTACAATTCTCATCAAAAGCAGTATGTTACTTATGTTATAAAAGCTAATTCCAATATTAGTTACATAACACAGATAAAAAAAATCCACATGGAAACAACTTTCCATGCAAGTACTTTTGTTATATAAAAATTGTAATACATGGGGTATATGTTGTCTTTATACATTTTCATATCCGACATAATTGAAAATTTTTGGTGTATTTGATCATTTCTTTGACACATGCATTCATCTCCTAATGCAGTGGGTTTTTTTTATGTATTTAAGATTGGTTTCATAATTTTTCATATATTGCTGCATATAAGAAATAAGTTATCAATAAATGTTTAAACAAAGAAAATGAAAGAAAACAAAATGTACTTAACACACACACACACACACACACATACTTGTATAAGGCCGTAACTCACTACACCAGACTTTACACCTGACATTCGCTACACCATATTCTAGTTATGCTATTCAATATATAATAACATTTTTATGTAATATGAGGCATCTTTTTACTATTCTGCGACTTGAAACAAGGAAAATCTAACTCTATAAGTTCATGTTTTTATACCTGATAATCACTACATTAGGTCACATGACTCACTGTGAATACACACTAGAAATTCACTACAGTGTGTAAATATTGTTAAT
>WFKH01011926.1:4969579-5012020 GCA_016163765.1 Magallana hongkongensis | reverse complement strand
ATATATATGATTTAGGAATGGATTTATATTATGATTTTTCAGACAATGGTTGGTTGGTATAAATATATATGTCTTTTCAGTTCTCTATTTAAAATGTACACATCATACTGGCAAAATAAAAATAACATCCGGGGTTGTGTTTGGATTGTGAAAAAATATATGAATCAACTACTAGGTATCAACAACATCATTAACAATGCATGTATATTATCAACCTGGAGGTGGAAGGATATATGTTACCTGGAGTCTAATATTTTATGCAATATTTGCAAATATAACAAATTATTTAAGAAAATGAAAGTTAATATCAAGGTCTAATCAATCATTTGATAAGTCAAAACCATATGATTTTCTAAGATTTAAGCTTACAGAGAGACATTGTAATTTACTGGTATTTGATCATATAAAAAAGTTCTTTTATAGTTTTTAAGTTTTTTGAAATGGGAATACTTTACAGCTACAACGTCTTGTTCTGCAGACTGAGGTTTAGTCCGGTTGTAGAGATGTGTCCATTAGAATCAATAATATTTTATGTTTGAAACTAGGTTATTTTCATTTTGATTCAATAATTGTTTGTTGAACAATGGAAGAACTAATCAACAATATGTGTGTTTCACCACCACCCCCACCCCCCCCCCCCCCCCATCAACCTCCTTTTCCAGAACTTAGACCCGGATTTCCCCCAAATTACTACAGTAAAATTATGAACATTCAACACATGTCTAAGTTAATGGTGAAAATAATCAATTTCAAAGCAATACCTTGCGTTCACATCGTCCAGCTGGTCAAAACATTCACCGAAGAGAAGATGCAACTATAATCACCGGAAACATTGACTTTGTATGCTGTCAATGCTGAAAAAAAAGAAAAACGTGAAAGATTTCATTTTCCGGATTTAATAAATATTTTTTTTATAGTTACGTTACATTTAGAGTTTGTAAATTGTGTAAGGTGTGAAAAAGATTCATTGTTCGTCTTGTTTACCAACCAAGCATCCATATATTCCAGGGACGTTTATATATACGTATACCCTGGATATTCTAAGTAACTTTATCTTGAGTATCATGCATATACACTTGGTTAATGGTTAACTTGGTCAAAATGTATATTTTAAAGAGATACGGTAATAAAAATTAAAATGCCGAACCAAGTTTTAAAAAATGACGCCATTTTGATTTGATGGCGCGAGATCTCGTTTACAAATGAGAGATTACTAAGAGCCTTGAAAATGTTATTGGGAGTATCTATATTGTGATTTAAGTTACCTTGAGATTTGTTCTTCGTTCCTGTATTATCTTCTTGTTGTAGAGGCTATTCATGTTTCTCAATTCTTTATTTTACAACAGTAGAATTATAAAGAGCGCCAATACTGACCAATCAGAACCCGCTAAATCTTGGAGAAGTGCATCATGGGATAGTTTAAAATAAATAATGTTTAACCAAAATTATCACTTTTTACTGAGTAGAACACTTTTTGCATATATTTATTTTAAATAAGAACTGTTGTAGTCAATATTTCCTGGTTAAATACCACAAATTATTGGGGTGTTTTTGTTACATTTGTAACACGTGTTTAACAAAAAAAATGGCCGACCGTTTGTTTACAAATGTTTTATGTAATTAAACATGTTAAAATAATTCTAATGTGCCATATGTTTCAGATTTTGTCTTTAACTATTATTTATTTACATGTTCTGATGATTTTGCCAAACTTAATATGATAGAGCCGTATAGAGTTTACTGACAAGGTAATCTTGACTTGTCCAATTTTCACCGCAATTCTAAGCACGGTCATTGTCTTATTCAAAATATAGAGGAGTGAAAATATTATGTTCAACACAGAGCAGGTTCCGCATGAACACACAGAAATCACAAGTATAATTAGATGCCGATCAATTAACGGGGGTCTTGACTGTGGGCTGGTTAACAGGGTTCACCCGTACGGTGTCGTATAATTTAAGGTCCGCCCTGTAAAATGGTCAGGGGCGGACCATTAATATTAACATTTTTAACATGTTTAACAATGATAGCAGTATTTCTTCGGGACAGATCTTATCTTTGGATATGAAATTAGGCCACTCTCCAACATAGAAGAGAGAGAGAGAGAGAGAGAGAGAGAGAGAGAGAGAGAGATTATTACCACATTACATTATCAGACTTCAATTACTTTTTTTAAACTGGTCGATTTAATAGAACCACCTGAAAATGTATGTATTGTAATATTAATTGTGTAGAAGATGAATTTCATTTTATATTGGTGTGTCCTTCGTGTGATATTTTTCGTAAAAAATATATTAAAACCTAATTTTTGGAGGAGATCTTCAATGTTCAAATTTGTGCAACTTTTAAGATTAGAAAAATGTCAAAATTATGAATAATCTTGGTAAGTATATAAATAATAGTTCATGCTTAGAACCGTGTATATGTTATGTAACAGTCTTTTGTTCACTCCTTACAGAAGAACCCTCCAATCCACACAGTTTTATACATTTATATACAGGAAAATCACAAAGAGGAGATCACCTGGACAAAGAATGTATACACATGTATACACGTGCCCGAGTACCTAAGATTAATGATTTCATCATTAAACAAGATCAGACATTAGTTTATCTTTTCACATTCAAATAATTACTTAGTAAATTTGTTAATCGCCTTATTTTCTACATTTAAAGATAGTTACATTTATACATATAGTTTCAGTCACGCTGAAACCTACAATAACTGTACATATAAGCATGTGCGGCTTCATGATCATTAGGGTAGAATTAAACTTAAACCTGTTGAAAATAATTGATATCACTTTTAAACTCAAATCAATTTTAGTAATAGTTTCAGCAATGCGTAAACCATTTGGAATCTTAACTCAAAGTGTCCGCATACTGAAACCTAGCGGAAATGTGCTGAAACTGATTGATATTTCCATAATAATTTACACAACTTTTCATACATTTCATTTTTGGTTTCCGCATTGCGGAGACCATCAGCAATCTTAGACTTAAGTTTCTGCTGACTGAAACCTAACGGATACTTGCTGAATCGATATAATGGTTTCCGCATTGCGGAAACTATACCTGAAACTTCAACTTCAAGTTTCAGTTTTGCTGAAACTGGAATTTTCATCCAGTGTGAGTTCTGCAATTTATACAATTAACTCAACATTTTGTTTTAAATTTAATACAGGGTAAACGCACACGTAGTATAAGGTAGCTGAATTTAAATGCTATTTACCATTACATGTATCTTCAATTGTTTCTATGATTGCCCGCTTGAAATGATAAAACAATAATATTTTACCAAATAACCTCTTTTTTAAAGATTTTACTTATTTGTTTCTTCAATTTTTGTACCCTTTTTTGTATACTAATCGTTACATTTCTGCAAAGATGGAGATACGTTGGCAGGATTCTCTGTCTATCTGTCGGACACAATGGACTGGAAATCAGGGACCCTGTGTTATCAACACGACATTACGCAGCCACTAAATGACACCGTCAATATCGAATGTTTTATGTCAGGTCGTTACATTACGATTTATAATTCAAGGTTTCAAAAAGATGTGTCTTCATTATCCGAGTTTGCTTACATCAACATTTGTGAAATAAACATTACAGGTAATAGTATATTTCTTCTATAAAAGTCAACATATGTCTTTGATCTTTTTTGGGAATTCGATGTAACATGTAGTTCATGTTTTGTACATTTCAAAAACAGGATGTGACATTGGATTTTATGGTGAAAACTGTACAAAATGTCCTGACAACTGTTTAAACGATGCGTGTTACTTTCAAATCGGACATTGTTATGATTGTAAAGATGGTTTCAAAGGTGACATGTGTGAAGGTATGCAAATGTGTGGAATCTTAATGACGTACTAAATACCTTTTTTCCCTATCGTTTGCATGTCTAAAAGCTGCAAATATTATTTTGCTTGTCTTTCATGCGGTTCTAAACATATTTAACATTAAATTTCCAAATTGTACCATATACTTTTTAGGAAGACTTAAGCATTTTTAAATGTTCATTATATCAAGAGTGCCCCCATGGTCGATACGGTGAAGCATGTTCCTTTCAGTGTGGAAACTGTCAAAATGAGTTGCAATGTAATTTCATCAATGGATTTTGCCATTATGGTTGTGCATCTGGTTGGATGGGTGATAGATGTGATCAAAGTAAGTCTAATGTCAAAAACTGAGGTACATTTTCAAATACCTAGAGTTTAATCTTGCTGAAATAAAATTCAAATTAAAAAAATGATTTACCTTATATTGTAACCAATTTCAGCAATAAATTATAAAAAAGACAAGCACTATGATTCATTTCCTAGTAAGTATTTTTTAAGGTTTTACCGAAACAATTACTCAAAAAGAGTTGTTAAGTAATTGAAATCATATTGGGGATTTTAACCGTTTAATTGATAATAATTATTGGTAATTGTTATTCTAACGTGCATGTTCTTAAAAGAAAGAGTGTTTTTGATAATTTGTTTAACATGCACAAATTACAAAGGGTTATCAAGTGAACAATAATTATGTTTCATAAGTTATTATAAGGTAAACTGTATTATGCATCAAAAATTTTCTTTCACACACGGCTGATGCTTATTTACACCATTTATGTAGTTTAAAACATAACTATCCTTTATTTCTTGAAAAAAAGACATCAACTTCGCAATGATTTGCAATTTATAGATCAATTTGGTCGAGGGCTGCATTTCACCAACATTAATACCTGCCTCCATTGTTCTTATTATATCAAAAACCAATAATATAATATTCTGATCATTTCTGTACATTCATCATAACATGTCTATTGCAGAAATCTTGTCATAAGCTATGATAGTAAAATGATAGGTTAAACATAATAAGAAAAAGACATTTCAGAAAGCAACAAATTATTTGTTTTCCTATCTTCAAACATGATATGTATTTAAAGTTTGTTAGGATCAAACCTACATTACTTGATTAAACATCCCATATTACAGACGCTTATTAAAATGTCATGTATTTCGTTTGTCCTAGCTAATTGAAACAGATGCGGCATTCTCTCTAAAAATCAATTTTCCAATCATCTGATTGTCTTTGTGACATCATATTTAATTTTCAAACTTTAGTTATTTTGGCAATTGATGTAAATAAATATATTGATCCTACCTTACAAACGAATATTTAACTGAAAAAATAAAGAATATAGTAGCACCAATTGAAATTAAAAAAAAACCCTAAAACTATGCAACTCAATCATTGTTTTCCAGAATGCTCCTTCACGGTTTATGGACCTAATTGTAACACGTCTTGTAGTGAATATTGTCAACAGAGAATATGTAACCATATAACTGGTCATTGCTTAGCGTGTGCCAAAGATCGCTTTGGTAATCTGTGTGAAAATGAACTACCTGCTAAAGGTGAGCATCAGATTTTTAAGACGGGATAAAGATATGTTTTAATTTGTTATTTAAAATGTTTCATTTGATGAAAAAGGTGTCATTTATTTTCAAAAAAACAGTACAAGAAAAGACTATAACAACGTTTAATTTTCAAATCTTGGACATTTTTCTTTTCAGCAACTTTTGATGCTGTGTCGGTCTTAACTGCGACGACTACCATTTCCTTAGTATTAGTTGTAGTATTAACATTATACATAGTAAAAAAGAAATGCCTGTATTTAAGACAAACACCAATACAAAATCACGAAGTGCCGGAAGTTATAACAATCGGCAGTAAATATGAAACACTTCAAAGAAACAAACCATCAGATGAACTCGAAAACAATCCAGCAACTGAGTACATGGAGATAGCAGCTATTTCTTCAGAGTATATCAATTTGAACTAACAGTTATTTTATTTGAGAGATATTAACAATTGCCAAAAGAGAAATTGAAATTATGCCGGTGTACTTCTTTTCTCTTCATCAAAATAAAAACGATATAAATTAATTATTTATGAACGCACAACCAGGGAGAATAAAACAATAAGTGAAGAGAAAATGCTACTTTGCAAAATAATTCTTTTCTCCTTGAAGAAAAAGCTGTTAACATTGCAAATAACAATATGTGTCATTGTGATCTTACACGCATACAATTAAAAAACTTTTAGGCAGTCAGTCATTCCCTGTTTTTAAATTACCGTTATGATTGCTCCCTTATCATGGAGCTGTTTGTGAATTGCAATATTTACAAATAGTCTGAACAGCATGCATTTATTTTAAAATAAACCCAGTTGACTTTTACAAAAACATAGACTCATTGTAGGTCAAAGGACATTTACTACGACACACATTTACTGGCAGAAATATATATGCAATATTGAGCGAGGTTGGTGAATCATGATCAAAATTTTCCTAGGTATCTTTGGCCATTCTTGGATGTTGTAGGTGAATATATTAACATTTTCAGATTTTTTTGTCCGTGATAACACTTCGAATCGATTTTGTAATGTACACTCCAAGAAAGTCGAATGACATTTTGTTGAGTCGCAAGCGGAGTGTGAATAATTAATGGAAATGAAATTCACATAAATATATCAATATTCTAATATTTAATCATACAATTGCTGAAAATTATGTACATGCATATAAGTATTAAGGAATCATTCTCTGTATATTTTGAAGTGATAATTTCGGTTGGGGCGTGATCGAATCTATCATAAAGCCTTTCAGGGTTTAATTGGGTAAGACCACTCCTCGGCCATCAAGTCTTATCAACTCACAATACTCAAAGAATGAATTCTGATTCCTTAAATTGACCAAGCAGTAAGTCCCTAAATACATGTACAATTAAACATATATATATATCTACTGGCCATAAGGACAGTGGCAAGTGCCTTGCCCCTAAAACAACAGATTTCCTGAGGTGGACAATTAACTTGCTATTGTCCGAATAATAAGTATTTTTTTTTATGGAGAAATCTTTATTAGTCGGAGTTTCTTATAAGTATAAGAAAGAGAAAACAAAACAATGAATGTGTTCCGTGTTTTACATTTGTTTCGTAATTTTTAAGTGAATAACATATGGAAAATTAATGTACATGTCTTATAAATTTTATGCATGTACTCATCCCTGAAAATAATAGCATCACTGGTTCAATCTGATAACAAAAGTTTCATGGTGTTTGAAGTTTAGAAAGTCAATTACTATGTTGATTGTGATATCAGCAACTTAAGAAATGTAGTAAATTGATGCTATTTTGTTTGTCAACATTTTTTTTTCATCAAACTACATATATTGTTTTATCTTTAAAATGATAAAAGAGTACATCATTTTTTTAAGCAGCAATTGTATATATAAGTCACTTTTGCCTTTTGTATATATTTTGTTTTGTTTTGTGTTCGCATAAAATATGTTCAATATCAATAATTGACAAGCTGATTGTTTGTGAATTGTTAGGTTAAATTTATGATTCATTTTTTTTTTATTTTAATTATATTTTTGCTATCGTGTTGTAAATAAAACCACATAGAGTGTTTTTTGACTAAGATATCGCTTACTGAAGCTTAAAAAGATGCATATAGATCTTTCCAATCTTTGAATAAATGAAATGAACAATTTACCTCAAAATTTCACCATTGTAAATATTATATGGGATTGTCAGTAAAACAACAGCCAATGCAAAGGCATCCATAAACATTTAGTGCAATAACGTCATTCTAAATGTGATGCCTACAATGCCTTTATATCAGATTTCACATTTATCACGACTGTTTAGATATTAAACCCAATGAGATTAAATATGAAATGCTACAAATACAGAATGCAGCAGGCAGACTCGAGAATAATACAAAACATTACAATTGCAAAAAATAGATATGATAAAATCAATTGCTGATGCTTACGCCTCCCCCCCCCCCCCCCACACACACACACTTCAAAAAAAAGGGTTAAAATAAATTATTCATGAACACACAGGCGGAAAAGATCAATCATCAACAAATTAGAAAAAAATGGTTTTTGCAAATGAAAATGTTCAATTTCTGTTTGGTGAAAATGTTGTTAACATTGAAAATAACACTGTGTGTGATTGTGATCTTTCCTATTAAATTTAATTGCATTGAATTAAAAACGTTCAAGCTATTGGTCATTACCTTTCTTGAATTTCTGATTGTTTTTTTTATTATGAAGCTGTTCGTCGATTGATTTGAGCAACAAATGGCATACAAACAATTAACTTAAAAAACCACAATTGACTTGAAATGACAATAAGTCTTTTTAACATTTATTGATCTTTTTTCTGTTTCTTTCATATCTAATGCGCTTGGTGTTTGAATTACACTTGTAATGAGAAACTATACTTTGTTAGTCACAACACAAACTATTTACTTCCTAACTCGTCGGCTGTAACGTAACAAAGACAAAGATGTTGTTCCTATTCAGCATAAATAATCTACAAAGTTAAAAATATTATGGATTTATTATACAAAATATATTTGTGTTTCATTCTTTAAATAAAGTATATACATTGTAACTATTAATTGCAGATTAATGATATTTTAGCATGTAATATTTAAACTCAGATCCTAATAATGTAATGTATACATGACATTGCATTGCTGATAAAATCATACATTTTGTATGAAAATGTTAAATTAAAACGGTGATTATTTATGTACATAAAACACTGTGCCGGATAACTATGCAATGCCAACATGACATTTTTGAACCTGCTCAAGATGCAGACTCGTAAAAAGTGATCTATACCAGATGATGAACCATTGATTAAATAGTATTTAACCAGTTTTGTCGTTAATGTGTCTCACCCTACAAACGAGATCTTTACTTTTGAAAATTAATATCCTAGGGAATATTAAAAAATTACCATAGGAGAAATGATTTTCCCACTTTCCCATTGTCTTTGAAATTCTGGTAGTATTTTCTAATAGTCTTACAGGAATTATTTCTATAATATGATTTAAGTATTTCCTACAGGAATTTTACATGGGTATGTAGTTTTCTTAGAGGAAATTATGATTTCATATCGGATTTTGTAATCAAATTAGAGGGTTTTTTTCAAATTCTATCGGCATTTATTTTCCTATACGAAGTTGGTTTATTCTTTTAGGAAATTCCAAATATTCTATAGAGAAAGGTTTTTCTTTTTCAAAAGGAAAAATTATTTTCACGGAGAAATTTATTTTCCAAAGGTAAGCAACTCACCTGACAGGTGTGATGCATCACAAGTAGTTTTAAACTCTATAAGCAATGATTTATCATACGACATATTGAATGTTTTGAAACATTCACCTTACATGTATAAGGTTGCAAAAATGCCACTTTGGACTGGTATATCTATCAGCATTGTGTTATGTTAAAAAATTGTATATAAACATATGCACTGTTTGAGTTAAATATTATAAGGAAAACTGCTTAAAACTAAATTTGTAAAGGATTTCAGTTCGAACACAGTCATCAACTTTATAAACCTTTGATGCATGCATATTACATGTAGCTTAATTGCACTTGCAATGTATAAAAGAAAAAAAAATACTAGTGGATTGTTCGTATTTTACTAGTTTTAGAACATCTCTCAAAACTGTTTGTTTACCATTTCTAAATCATTAAACACTTGTATATTTACTTTAGCGCCAAGGTACATACGCATGTATGTACTAGGAAACAATCCCAAAAAGTATTAAATGTGCAACATTTTCATCTATGAAAAATCAATTAACATGAAAGATTAATCTGTTTGAATCTGAAAATAATCTTTTATCTCTTATGCAATCAAAATTTCATACATGCAGCTAAATTAATTCATACATGGAAACATATATTAAAAAATGGTTTGTAATTTGTTTAACTCAAGTTTTTAAAGCAATTCTTGTAAGTTTAAACTGCGATTATAAACACTAGCAAACCAAGCGATGTGAAATCATAGTCTAGAGAACTGACTGACATTTGTGTAGCATATTTGAAATTTTCAATTATAATTCCTTTTTATCTTAACAAGGCCGAGAAGAATTTCAGTGCGCAGTTTACGAAGCTGGGTATTTTCATGCAGTGACAGGAGTAAAGTTAAAACGTTCTTTTGTATTGTGTTTCATTCAATATTAACAATAGAATACATATTTACCGATGAGAACTTGATATTTTAATATATGATAATAAGGTAAGGTGCATAAATGGCACATAAGACAGCATTTTATCTTTTTCGATATTGTAAGGTATGCATGGACCCAAAAATAAAGAATGACTTGGAGGCATATTGGACACAACGGTGTATTTTTAACAGATATTTTTTTTTCACACAACAGAAACAAAAAGCATTTTACAGAGTACAATTTGATTATAAAGTTTCTTCTTTACGTCAACATATATGGGTGTCAAAGGACTAAATCCATGTTTAGCTATATATGGCCCTGTCTCAAAAATTAAACTATATGAAAATGAAATAAATTTTGTGTAATGTGTTAGTATAGACCTTATACTATTTTGACATGGCAGAATTTCCCCGCCAAAACGTCTGCTTGCAAAAATATGTAAATGACAAAACCGGTATCGGGCCGGTTTTGGGTAAAATCACAGCATTTTCGTTCGTTGGTGGTGTTATTTAACAACCTAACACCCTCTGATCTAAAAAAATGTTTTTAAATTATGGGTTTTATCAATAAAAAAGATATTCATAGTGAGAGGTTTAAGATGAGAGGGTGTGCTGTTGATGAAAATTTAAATGTAAACAAGATGAGGAGCAATCCGGATTTACTTAATTTTTTAACAGTATTACACATGTTTTTTCACACCTTTTTGTTTTAAAAATATATAAACACAAGACTCAAACACATTAGGTCATTGTCATTTAATTCTGACAAATAAAAAGGTACAGTGTGCTGTTAATGAAACGTAAATGTGTTCAATTTTAACACTAAATTTCGCGCATGCACGACATCCCATACATGCTTATTTGCATACCTAAACAAACAGACTTTTCTTTGGGTGATTAAAAGCAAGAGAATGATATATTAATCTAGAAATAATTGATATTATAGTGAAAAATGCAAGTAGTTTACCAAAATAACAAGAAACAATAAGCCTTGGCCTTTTTTTGATTTATTTCCCTTCCGACTTTTCATAAATGAAAACAAATTATAAAACACAAGGAAAAGGTACATTGTGTTTTCGACTAGAACGAGTAACCGACGTTTATTTACGTCTGAGTGAAACTGTTAGAAAGCTATTACACAGGGTATCATTACAAAATAAATTCATTTGTTTTAAAGTCGCGATTTGAGAACAGGTTATATCAGAGTGGAAATACACAGCGTAAATATTGATCAGGATTTATTCTATAGAAGTGGAATTGTGTGTATCTTAGAATGTATTGTGATACCTAATGGATTACCGTACTATATTTATTACAATATTGTATTACAATGTTATACAAAAAACATATCAATACGGTAAGAAATAATTATTGGTAAAGTATTGCAATTAATCAGAAATATTCTTTTTAATAAATAAAATTGTTACTTCATTTCAAACGCACTATTGCAGTTACTTTACTAAACAATACAGTTTTTTTAAAAGAAGATAATATAGTTTTATCATTTTTTTTTTTTAGAAAACCAGGCTCTCAATAAAAAGGTGATAGTGAGTCAGAGATACAACAACAAGGACTTTGATCCTAGCCACGCTGTGGACGGAGACGACAGTACGGACCTGTTAAAGTGTTCCTTAACTGCTTCCGGTCAGAAGGAGGCGTGGTTTACTGTGGATCTTGGGGAGGAGAAAAACATTGCTTCTATATCTTTCATACATGGTGGCTGTAAGTTTTACATTGAAAGTCGGCTTTCACATTACATTATCATACTTTTTTTAAAAAAAGCTAAAGGTTATCAAGCAAAACGTCATAAATTATGTCTACGTTTCTTCTGTCTCAGTAAAATTTCATTTCCTTTATTTAATAGTAGGAACGAATGCGAAACCGATACATTATACAACATCGGGTATATATAGGAGAGGAACTTCAAGCACAGTAGAAACAAGCTCCACTGATAGTAGATATCTCTGCTATGATTATTTCACCGAAAATGACGCTAAAGTTGTGTGTTTGATTTGGGGACTTTTACCGTGAGTTTTCCACTTTGATCTTTTAGATATAGAACTGTTTGATAATAAAATATGAAGCTCTTTCATCTAAACCTATATTTAACATTTTACATACTAGTACTGCTACATTATATCGAAAACATTAATGTGAAGAATGTAATTTCAAATTATCAAATTCCAATCGTAATAACAAGGTTTGGTAATTTAATCAATTGTCTCTTATTTCAAAATAAAAGGAGGGGACTCCGCTAAGATAAGGATTATTATTATTTTTTTAATTGTTATTTATTGAAAAAAAAAGTCACCTTTAATAAATAAAAGGAAGGGACTCCGCTTAGATAAGGAACATTTTTCTAAAATTGTTATTAATTGAAAAAAAAAATCACCTTTTATTGAATAAAACATGTATAAGAAAAACAAACGAACATATACATTAAAGGAGCTGACTGTTTTGAATTTAATTTCATATTCTTGTCTACTGAAACTTATTTCCTACAAATAGAGACAACGGAAACATTGGTGAAGAAAGAAGAAAATTTGGAAATTTAATAGAAAACTTTAATTATGATTGTATTGGAAATGAAGCAGCTCTAAATGACTGTCCAAGGAACAATAAACGTTGTCCTTCCTCTAATGATTTTGTAAGCAGGACAGAGCTTACTTGTAAAGGTAAGACGCAATTATTTTAATCACGTTTTGAATTACGAAAAACAAAGAAAAAGGTACTTTTCTATTTTATCAATATGCTCAAACTGTGTGAGATGAAATAATAAAACTGTACATTATAAATCAGATTACTTATCTAATTTCATTGAATAACAAGAACGTTTAATAACGCTTAATAATATGCCTAATCAAAGATTATTTTACACAACTATACTTAAATCTGAAGGCCTTTATAATATTATACATGTATAAGAAAACAAATAATTGATCTCTACCGACATATTTCTATTTTTTCCTATTTTTTTTTAATCTCATTAAATCATTTTTAAACCTTTTTTCATTACCACATAATTTTTTTTTATGTTAGCTACAATGATAATTTCCTTTGAAACTTTTGAATTAAGGAAGTATGAAACACTCGTGAAAATAATCATTAAGGTCTTCCATTTCTCAAATACACAAAATAATGGCTCAATATTATGTAAAAGTTAATTTATATCCACCAATTACTCAAGGCAGAAAAAAATAAAGTAGAGCTTATTTTGATAACTTCGAAAACTATATTTGAATGATGCCTATTTCATATATGTGTATTTCAGCCTCCTATCCTTTAAAAATATGTAACTTGTGTTCCGTTCATAGTCAAGACCTGACTTTTGAAATCAACAATCACCAGTGTTTAAACATAATGTTAATTAAATTTTAAAGTTATGTATACAGAGCAAAGGTCATAAATGATGACGTCATTTAGAATTTTCCACCCTCAAATATGCTTTAATCATACAATTAATTTTTTGAGACAATTAAGCGTCTTAAAAGATGATTTACAAGCGTTGTTTTTTTTAAATCGTTTTTTATTAAAAATTACCTTTTTAGGTTAAACTTTTTTTTGTATCTATGAGAAACACAGAGGTGTGTTGTAAAATAGCACTACAAAAATTTGTAATATCTTAAAAAGTAATTTTTTCGCATAGTAAATTCTGATTATTTTGTTTTACACTCCACTGAGAGGAGATTCAAATGATAGGTTTTAGGCGATGTAGACAGAAACGGCTTGGTCAAATTCTGATTTTAGATTTTAGATTTTACATAAAGTTTTCAGAAAAAAATAGAATATAGGAAAATCTTAGCTTACCTGTTTTGTACTACAATAAACATTGATTTTAATAGTGATGTTTTTGTTGTGAAGATTTTTTTCTACATGTGTTAGCTACTAGGTTTGCGGTAAATAATATTAATTTTAATCAAATAATCAACATAAATCATACTTAATAAATAATAATAACTAGAGCAAATCTTGTTGCAATGCAACACGTAGGTCTTCCGTCGAAGCTGTGTGAGTTTCAGTGAAATGAGTACAATCCTATTAAAATTTGGCTTGTAAAATCTGTACTCTACGATACACGTCCAGTTCAAGTTTAAACAACATCTTACACGAAGTCATCATAGATCGACCTTTCAAGAATGAATGAACACAAGTTTCAATAAACAAATCTTTTGTTCTCCTTACGATCGTTTCCGTGCAAATTATCTTTAACATGCGGGGGCATACATGTACTGACCATCCAGTGCGCTAAGCTCAAACGCATGACAATATAGAGCAATCCAGAGCGTGGCATGTACACAAGCAATACACAGTTACAACTCGTATTGACCACGAATTCATAATTCCCCATCTACTGCCTGTCATTGTACATGTTAGTTTGTAATTCATGCTACATCAATGATAGATAAGTAAAACCATAATCAACAAAACATATATAGCGTAATGATTCTTAGAGTTAGATACACTGTAAGTGACGCAAGGTAGAACCACGCGAAACTTGTGTATTACAAAACTACTATTGTCTAGCTGACCCACGCTCGATGGCTTTCCTCGTCCACATGCAAGGGATAAATTACGTAATCATGTATAGAAAGCTTACGAGAATGAATGGATTTAGAATGGAATTGCAGTTACCATATTTTAAAAGTTTTTATTTATACCATGTCCCTAATATTAATAGGTATCAAAGTTAAAATATAAACTTCTTGCTTAAAAGGTATGTTGTATTGGACTGAACTTTATAAACGAATATCCAAAAAATAATAATAATAATAACAGTATACATTATAAAGCCTTTTTCTGATAACTTGTTGCATTCTATGTAGTCAGAATTAATATTTATGTGACTTCATTTTACTCTTACGCTCACACGTTTTTTGTTTGTTTGTTTGTTTTCTTTTGTTGTTGTTGTTGTTGTTGTTATTGTATTGTTTTTTCTTTTTTTGGCCAAATGAAAACTGCAGGTAATTGTCTACACATATAACTTGTTTCTCTAAAAAAACGCAATGCCCTAACCAAAAAAAAAACCGCCCAGTTTTATGTGATTTCAAACAAAAAAAATTTCTAGCAAAGCATATTATCGATATATTTACCGATATCGAGTTATAAAAGAATCACTTTCAAGTGGTCTAGACCCCTTATTTGAGGAGCTGTCTCCTTTTTTAATAGTATCAACTGGAAGTCTTTACGATTTTGCACAACTTTTGTTCTATATAATTTTAGAAAAAATATTCAAAGCTTAAAAGTTATGGAGCAAAAAAAAAAAATAAAATTTACCATTTTGTAAAACATCATTTTTGATTCAATTTTTAAGTCTTTTTGGGTTAATCAATCAAATAAAACAGGGACGACAAAATTCAAAGTATCCATGTTAAAGATCTTTATTTTTTGACCTCTTACTACGGACCAACTTGGAGCTTTTTACAGGTACACCAGACCCATTAAAAATTATTCAAAGGAGAATAACTCAAAACCAGAAGAAGTGATTTCACAATTATCTGTGTCATTGTGAGTTATTGCAATTTTCAATTCACCCGTAAAATTTGAATAAAATTCGATGACAAACAAGCGAGATATAAAGGTTTGAAAAAACGTCTATAAAAAGAAGAATCAGAATCAGTACAAGGTCTTTCGTTGGAAACGGAAGACTTTAATAACAATGACTCGAATGGCTTATGTGAAGACTTTGTTACCAACAAATTTGAATTGCAGTAAATATGAGTTCCTGCAATTTATACAATTAACTCAACATTTTGTTTTAAATTTAATTCAGGGTAAACGCACACGTAGCATAAAGTAGCAGAATTTAAATGCTATTTACTATTACATGTATCTTCAATTATTTTCTACAATTGTCCGCTTAAAATGATAAAACAATAATATTTCACCAAATAACCTCTTTCTTGAAGCTTTTAGTTATTCATCTCTTTACTTTTTGTACCCTTATTTGTATACTAATTGTTACATTTCTGCACAGGTGGAGATACGTTGGCAGGATTCTCTGTCTATTTGTCGGACACAATAGAATGGAAATCAGGGACCCTGTGTTATCACCACGACATTACGCAGCCACTAAATAATATCGTCAGTATCGAATGCTTTATGTCAGGTCGTTACGTTACGATTTCTAATTCAAGATTTCAAACAAATGTGTCCTCATTATCTGAGTTTGCTTACATCAACATTTGTGAAATAAACATTACAGGTAATAGTATATTTCTTCTATAAAAGTCAACATATGTCTTTGATCTTTTTGTGAATTCGCTGTAACATGTAGTTCATGTTTTGTACATTTCAAAAATAGGATGTGACATTGGATTTTATGGTGAAAACTGTACCAAATGTCCTGACAACTGTTTGAACGACGATTGTCACTTTCAAATCGGACATTGTTTTGACTGTAAAGATGGCTTCAATGGTGAAATGTGTGAAGGTAAGCAAATGTGTGGAAACTTTTATGTTGAATGAAACACTTATTTCCCCCTTCTTCTGCATGTCTAAAAACTGTAAATATTTCTTGCTTAACTTTTATGCGGTTCTAAAGATGTTTATCATTAAATTCCCAAATTGTAACATTTCCTTTTCTTTCGGACGGCTTAAGCATTTTTAAATGTCAAATATTTTAAGAGTGTACCCATGGTCGATATGGCAAAACATGTTCGCTTCAATGTGGAAACTGTCTAAATCAGATGCAATGCGACTACATCATTGGATCTTGTCACGGTGGTTGTTTATCTGGGTGGACGGGTGATAAATGTAACCAAAGTAAGTCGAATATCAACAACGAGCTACAATTTACATTTTAAAATGATTTATCTTTATAAACAATATTCAAATTCAGATACAAAGACTATTTTCTCTAAATAATGGTTTTCAAAAACCATCAATTATACGACTACTTTAAAAAAATTAAAGTTTAAATATTGCTTTATTATTTATAAACAGAGATTTATTTCACCTTTCTTTGTTGTAATAATACTGATGTCAATTGCGCAATGCTATAAATACTCAACGCATGATGAACTTTGCACACATATACTTATAAAACATGTCTTGCATGCCACTTCCGGTGCATTTGTTTTTAAACCACACGTTATCAACATTCCAAACGTCTGCACCTACAAAGTAACTAATTCATATAATGGTCAAATGTCTACCTTAATTCATTATTTGCTCGTTTCAGAATGTGCTTCTACGCAATTTGGACCTAACTGTAACTCGTCTTGTAGTGAATACTGTCTTGACAGAACATGTAACCAGTCCACCGGTCACTGCTTATCTTGTATTGATGCTCGCATTGGTCTTTTTTGTGAAAATGAAACTTCTCCTGAAATTGAAGGTTTTGGTAAGTGTTGAGAAAAGATTAATTTTTTTTTCAGTAAACACATTTTAATAATGTATAAAAACGAATATAACTTATCACGTCTATAATGATTTATTCAATGGAAGTATCCAAAATCGAAAACAAATGTTAATGTTTTGCATTACTTTGCATATTTTATACACCATTATATTAAATTAAGATATACATAAAAAACGAGTTCTAGAAATTATACTTTTCCACTTTCCTTTGGAAAAAAACCAAACAGCTTTGCTTTAGTGTTGCAAAAATATTCACTGGCTGCATGATGGAATGTATTTGATGTTTTATGATATGAAAATAGTTAACATAAGTATGTCATGAACGTATTTCTTTAAAAACACATTTTATCAATAATCGGGTATTTTCTTCATATTATGAAGTAACAATTTTGAATTAAAGTAGGCCATCTATTTGAAGTTACCAATCTTTTTTTTATTGTTTATAGGTAGCTCTGTTGTTGTGGAGGATATTCCTTTCACAATCATAGGGGCTGTGGTTGGAATGTTTGTTATTGTGTTGGTAGCCCTCCTAGTGGTGTGTCTGCTTGTCAGAAGGTTGGTCGCCAATTTTTAATTACAATGCATTTTTATAATCTTTTTATGCTCTAGTAGCAATATAAGAATTGGTTTCAGCATTCCTGAAAATATGTCAGTGTTATGAAAAAAGACAATACAATTTCATATATATTTATATGTGAGAAAAGATTTATCATTTTGATGCAACTTTTAACATCTATGTTAAATTTGTGGTGATGTAAACAATACACTTTATTTAAAGTTAAAAACCTTTATGTGTATTATTTTTCAGGAAGTGACACATCTTAAATATAACATTTTGTGTTCTATTTTATAAATATGAAAATTGAATGAACAATATGTCGAAATTAATATTATTTTACTCAAATAACCTCGTTTACAAAAAAATATGATTTATTCAAGTTTGTTGTTTGCAGGAGACATTATTATTAAATTTAAATATTTTTATCAAGGGACATGATATAAAATATAAGTGAAATCAGTCTATGAACTGATATATCTATGGATTAAACATGGCTGTTATCTCATTTACACAGATTTTTTAATGGGTATTAAGATATCATATTTTACTTCCTATACAGAAAACGTAGACTGGACACTAAATCGGAAGACGCTATAGGGCTACAACCGACGGAGACGCCGATGTCAGAGAGGAAAACAAATGTATATTTTGACGACACAGACGGTAGAAAATTGATTCGTTCTAAGAATTTAATTTATCATTAGATTTATTTTCTCAAAAAGTAATCTTAACTATTATTATAATATCGTATCTTTCCCAAGCATATGACTGGTATATTGCTGTCACATGACCGTGCTATAAATTCTGTTACAGACCTTACTATACTAAAAATATAAAATTTATAGACCTCACTATACTAAAATAGATTTTCATGGCAAATACTGGTTTTGGCCCGTGCGACATTGTGACGTCATAATAGCGAAATCAACACCTATACGTTATGAACAAAATATTTCACTACTATACGCTTGAAGAGAATGAAGAGAATTAGTTTTTTATTTATTAAAATAAAACAGTTATAACCTTTTTATATCGGTCAATACATGGTTTTTCTAGACCTGATGAGAGTATATCAACGTCAGACTTCGTCCTCGGCCGATATACTCTTTAGGTCTATAAAACCATGTATTGACCTAATCAAAATGCTATAATTGTATAGTAGCACCGATATATCAACTACGAGCAGGTCGTATACATCTTCAATTTCATTCTTAATATAAAAGTATTGATAAGATTAAGCCAAGTTTAGAACATTTGTAATCTGTAAGAAAATATTGATTCTTTAATGTCTTCAGAGACATGTTCTCGATAAATGTCGAGATCCATTATTCCTTTCTTGACCGAACGTTCTTTGTTAGACTTGTATACTTAATAAGTTCAAGACCTTTGTTACAACGCACTTTCAAAAATTCGAACTTTTTATTTTCAAAGTGCGTATTTTTTTTCAAAGTGCGTTGCCACAGACCTTCAATAAGATCGTTACATAGGATATATCTTATTCAACCCAAAATTGAGTACGTTGACTTCAGCTTTCAACCTCGGAAAGTATTGATAAACAAAACTTAATATATCAATACTTCTCTTGCTTCCACATCAACATTTGAAAAGAACCTCTAGATTAACTCATTCTCAATTACCCATAAATCTTTTTCTTAGTTTACGTTTCCTAACTGTATTATTAAGGTACAGATTCTTCCATGCTTATTTGTATCTCTCACTGTGATTCTCTAACTTGTAATAGCGAATCATTTAGTTGCTTTTAAATTAAAATATTAAAATTTTCAAAACTACATCAGCTTGCTAGAGTGTTTAATTTAATTGTTTATCAAATATATTAAATCTAGCAATCCCCTTAGTTAAATCATATGCATTTGTTTTGCAGAAAAATTCCCAATGAGTTATCACAATGTCAGTTATATCACAAACGCGGAGGAACAACGGGATTCAGATTTAGATGACACAGAGAGTGAAATCGAGACCAAAAGTGGAGGTTCAATGGAGGATCTAAATGACGTTGACCCCCTCAGCGAAAATTTAGGGGACATTCCCGTTAAAGATCTACATGATTATATTTTAAGGAAGCATGAAGTAATGGACGAGGGCTTCAATGCAGAATTTAAAGTAGGGAAAATCGTTTTTATCATTTCCTTCATCAGTGTAATATTTTGTTTTATTGGCTACAGTTTAATGCTTTTATAAAAGGTCTAACTTTCAAAAAAGGTTGATAAAGTGGTTATGCTTACAGCATATAGAATATTGCAATTGTTTTTATTTGTTGTATTATAATGCATGCAGCTCCTGTTTTACGCAATGTGTAAACCAAAGAAAGGTTTAAAAATACACAGAAACATATATATATATATATATATATATATATATATATATATATATATATATATATATAGATATAGATATATATAGATTTAAGGTAAAGAAATAAACACGAAAAACGTTCAATATAGCTTAAGCGCTTTCATTTTAAAATCTTCAGAAGCTATATGTATATATACTGAGGCTGATGTCAATGCATTGTTTAATGTTGATGTCCAAATCTCAGCAATCTAGGTTACATGAATAGAGACATATGTGGATGAAATGTTGATCAGATTAGCCAAAAGCAATTCTTTTTTTTAAAGCAACTTTATCTTCAAATGAATAAATTATGCAAACATCTTTATGTATCCATTTATCCATCTGGAATGCTTTCAATTTTTCTTAATCATTTTTAAATTGTTATTGTTATTTTATCGCTTCTATTTTATATTGACATTTCAAACCGACAGTAATGTGAGAAAATTATGTAAATAAGAAAATAGATAATCAATTGGGTGTAAGCTTCATCAAAGTCTCTATCTTTCAATTGTTTTTAATTTTCTGATTTTATCTTTTTTAGGCTTTGCCAGAAGGGGACATAACTCGATGTTCTGTTGGCGGCCAAGATAAAAACATTTTGAAAAATCGCTTCAAAAACACCCTACCTTGTATGTAAAGAGAGATCCTTTCGTTCCTCGCTCACTTAGTAAACATTCTGTTTGCCTTGATTATTAAAGATTTTTTATTGAAATATAATAAATGCAAACATAAAAGATAGTTTTTATATAGCAACAAGAAAAGCATTAAGGATTACAAAGTGATAATTAAGTGTTGATATATTTTGATTTCACGTTAATTTTAACATTGTTATACAAATGTTTACATAAACAAATATATAAATCTCTATGTTCCTATTACTTAACATGGTTTTTTTTCAGTTAATGTTGCTTTATTTTTCTAGATGACCACACACGGGTTATATTAAAAGAAGACAATGGTGAAGACTATATAAATGCAAGCTATATTACTGTAAGTTTAATACTGGATTACAATTTAAAAAAAAAAACAAGGTTATTAAGAAAAATTATTAATCTTGATCTTGTATGTGGATGTTTTCATCAACTATAGAGGAGTGATATTCTTGATGCAATTATTGTGATATACTTTTATTTTATTGTGATATACTTTTATGTTTTGTAGGATGCGTGTGGTAGACAACAATATATCGCATGTCAAGGTAGTTACCTATCCAAATTTTCTCATTATAAACAATGTGTCAAGAATTAAAATTATTTAAAAAAGTAGAATCATTATTGACGCTGATAAATACTGTATTTGATAAGTTTTATCAACCAAAGTTATTCAATGCATAGAAAATATATTCAAAACATTTCAATATTTTACTATAACTATGATGAGATAAAAGCATAGTAAAAGGTCACAGTGTCACTTTTTCATCAGGCCCAAAACCTACAACAGTGAAAGAATTCTGGCGCATGATTTGGCAGGAAAATATTCACACAATCGTGATGTTGACGGGGATTATAGAAGGGAAGAAAGTACGTGTGGCAGGACAAAAACACAAACATAACATTACAACAAAACGTCCGCGTTAAATAACAGTGATGCATCCTTTCATTACCATCATAATTGAGCAGAAATAAAATATAACATAGTATCATTATCTGATGACAAATTGAATTCCGACTCAAAAAATTAAAAACATCTGCAGTTTACTATCATTATATTTATTACTATTGTCAATTGATATTTCCTTTAAAACATCCGCAGTTTACTTTCATATTTATTACTATTTTCAATTGATATTTTCTTCCCTAGTTTTCTGTCATGCTTGGTAGAACTAATCTTGATTGAATTTTAATGTTAATGCATTTACCACCCATAGTTGCCGGCAAAAATTATTTATTAAATCTGCGAGTAAAGTTTTATTGATCGGTTTTCTCTTACTAAACATCAGCGATACGCTTAATATTTTGTGAGGCAGTAAAAGAACAATAAATACAAATCAATATAATACAATAACTCTTCTTAAAATGCTTTGATATTGACTTTTCCATTAAAATATGTACTTTCAATATTCAAATAGCGAAAATGCGAA
Source organism: Magallana hongkongensis (assembly GCA_016163765.1). Taxonomy (NCBI): domain Eukaryota; kingdom Metazoa; phylum Mollusca; class Bivalvia; order Ostreida; family Ostreidae; genus Magallana; species Magallana hongkongensis. The sequence continues at coordinate 4,989,639 of WFKH01011926.1, read as the reverse complement.
CAGTATTGGCCTTCTCCCGGACGAACGCTCATCTATGGTAAAATATCGGTCACTTCCATGGAAGAAAAGAAGTACGCATTTTATACGATTCGATGCTTAAAGATAAGCAATGATCAGGTATACATTATTCTTTTTTAAAAATAATTTAATATACACGTTTGAAAAGAGGATATGATAGTTAAGCTTGTAAACGTTTATTTAGCTAGCGTTGTTCATTTGTTATTGCATATTCTTCTTATTGTTGACGTTGTGGGAAATTAACTGCTACTCTTAAATTTTTTGTAGAAGTTTTTAAACCTATTGAACATAACAAAATAGTCAAAAACCATATTTTAGCAAATGTATATACATCTAAGGACAACCTTATATACAATCTTAGGAAACCCGATACCAGAATCATTTTCAATTCAATGGATGGCCAGACCATGGGATTCCTTCAACCTTGCAGCTTCTTTCGTTTTATTTCCGGGTCAAAGATCAAATTCGAAACGATCAGGATTCATCACCTATTGTTGTCCACTGCAGGTTAATTAATCATAATTGTGTCCTTTTTCAAAATATATATCTACCTTTGTAGAGTGTCAGTGATACAATCGTCTTTTTTGTCCAACGTACATATATCTATATTGTACAAATTATATCATTGATTATATTCGAACACGATCAACTTTCGTTTGTTTTTTTCGTGGTATTTACATTTCTCAAAGAAGTCAATGCTTAAAATAGCATTCATTTCTTAAGATTATTTTAACCTAAATCAAGTAGACACATTGCTGAAGAAAAAGTTATCGATTTTCTTAGCAGAAAATTATATTTTACCTTTAATGTAAGTTTTATCAATGCTTGCTTTATTATTATAGTGCTGGTGTTGGCAGAACAGGAACATTCATAGCTATTGACGCACTTGCGCAGTATGGACTTAGCAAAGGAACAGTGAACGTCACTAAATATGTCAACGCCATGAGGCTAGAGAGAATGCACATGATTCAGACAGCGGTGCTTTGAAAAAATTTGACATATTATGTACCAAAGAAACAACAACAAAAATATTGTTATATCTTTGATTAAGAGCAAAATATATGAGATTTTAATTGAACAAGTTGAACATTCAGCTTAAAGAAATAAGATATTTCATTTCATGCCCACAACAAGAACAAGAAAAGTGCTATTTCTTGGGTTATGAAGCAATAGGTTTGTATAACTTATTAGACAGATTGTTTTTTGACGTATCATAACAAAATATATTTTACAATCCTGTGTTTTAGGGCCAGTATATTACAGTCTACAAATGCTTAGACGAGTTTTTCAATTTTCCACGCCATGTAATTTGCCGGGACACCATTAACAAGCAAATCGGATCTACGTTGACGGAAGAATTTCAGGTTTTACTGCTGACGGCTCTTTTAAAATAATCTTCCTGTTTCTTTGGTTCATCTAAAACACATTTATTCAAATTGGTATATATTTTTTTTTATCAGGAAGTGTGCAGATACATTAACGAACAAAGGGAGTTAAGTGGTTTGGATGCCCAACCCGGTCATATATTTAATTATATTTCTATTGAGTTTATCTTCTGAATATATTATCAACCAGCGTAAGTGTTTAACATTCTAAAGTTTAACAATTCTTTAATTGTTTTTTTTTCCCAGATTGGACGGATAATTCTGATCGCTTAATAATTGCCAAGTTTCCAGTAAGTCTGTTACAAAGAAAATATGACTATCATAACACAAGATCTGTCAGTTTCTACACATCAAAGGTATACCAGGTTATTATTATGACAAAAATACCCAAAAAGGTCTTTTTGGTTTACCAGAGGTCTCATAAAATGGCATCAGCAGAATTTAAAAAAAAAAGTTGTCTTTACTTTTTAAAATGAATACTTTTATCAAAATGCAAATGCACGGCAAAACTAAATAGGTACTTTAAAGTAATCATTTACTTGTGTTTTTAATACACTTCCTGCTCAAGCACTTAATCTAAATTACTAGATTTTTAACACATAAACAGCAAGGATAAATACTGCACCATAGCTATAAAAAGGGTGTTTTGAAAACAGTTCAATGACGATTTATTATCTGTCTTTACGTGGCCTTAATGCAACTCTTATAGAAGATCCTTGACATTTCAATAAGTGCATTTCGAGTTTGAGAAAATCAAGCATTTATACTTTTAGAAAACAACTTGTGTCCATTATCTATCTTAAAGTAACTGCTACGTATTTATCTGCGCTATTCAAAGATACTTTTTATATTTTTACGTCAGTCACTTTTGCTTGAGGAAGGTTTCCTATTATCGAGGCATCCTTCTACCAAGAACCTCTCCCAGTTTCTGTCCATGCTTGCTGACGTTTCTCCGTCTGTAGTCATCGTCCTGGATTCAGAACAGTCAACAGTTAGTACACTGGTTTATCGTTACATACTTTGTTCAAGGACGGGCACATTGCATTATTCTCTATGTTTCGTTCTTTGTGGTATTTTAGATTCATATTATGTCCCCCTTCGAAGAAGGGAGGGCATATTGCTTTGCTGCTGTCCGTCTGTCTGTCTGTCGGTATGTCGGTCGGTCGGACGGTCGGTTCACCAATAGTTTCCGTTCATTTTCTTCGAAGAGGTTACACGTATTAAAATGAAATTTAGTATACAGATTTATTATAATTATATATAGGTCAAGTTCGATTTTGGTTACAATCGAACAATTTTCGACAGAGTTATGCCCCTTGGACTTAGTAAAATTCCACTTATTTGCAGTTGCCGTTCATTTTCCATAATAGAGGTTGCACGTATTGAAATGAAATATGGTATACAGATTTATCATGATAATATCTAGGTCAAGTTCGATTTTGGGTACGATCGAGCAATTTTCGACAGTTATGCCCCTTGGACTTAGTAAAATTCCACTTATTTGCAGTTTCCGTTCATTTTCTTCATAAAGGTTGCACGTATTGAAATGAAATTTGGTATACAGATTTATCATGATAATATCTAGGTCAAGTTTGATTTTGGGTACGATCAGGCAATTTTTGACAGAGTTATGCCCCTCGGACTTAAAAAAAATTCAAATTATTCGCAGTTTCCGTTCATTTTCTTTGCAGAGGTTGCACATATTGAAATGAGATTTAGTATACTGATTTATCATGATAATATCTAACACAGGATGAATCTCTGCCATTCAGTCAACTGAATGTTAACTGAATGGTCTGGAAAGGTGACTGAATTGCATAGCTATGCCATTAAGCCACCTTTCTGTTTCCTTTCAGTCACATTTCAGTTGACTGAATGGCAGAGATTCATCCTGTGTAAGTCAAGTTCGATTTTGGGTATGATCGAGCAATTTTCGACAGAGTTATGCCCCTTGGACTTAGTAAAATTCCACTTATTCGCAGTTTCCATTCATTTTCTTTGCGAAAGTTGCACATATTGAAATGAAATTTAGTATACAGATTTATCATAAAAATGTTGAGATCAAGTTCGATTTTGGTTACAATCGAGCAATTTTCGACAGAGTTATGCCCCTTTGACTAAGAAAAATTCAAATTATTTGCAGTTTCCGTTCATTTTCTTCGTGGATGTTTCCAAGAGAGGGGGGAATAAGTGTTTCAAAAACATCTCTTGTTGCTGAAGTTTTTGCAATGATAAATATTCACTGTATTTTTATACTGTAGAAAAGCATATATATTCCATTTAACTTAAACCAATCATATTCTTTTAATCCTTATAACTTTAGACTGACGAATGGATACCGGAAGGAAACAGTCTGGTTGTTGGCAGATATGTCGTAAAACAGACCAATAGCCGAATGATCAGTGTTAATAAAAGAATGTCGACCACTGGCGTGGCCATTCAGGTATAACTCACAAGTAGATAATACCATCATCAAGCATACGACAGCGGTATAAAATCATACCTATAAAACAAAAGGGAGATCACTAAGTGAATTTTGTGATTACATAGCACGATCAACATATGTTATGACATTATGACGATGTCCTGTGTCTTATGCCATTCAGTAAAATATAACACATCGTATAATAAAATTTAGACCAAAACAAAGAAAACATATTTAGCTTAATATCGCATATTTCATAAGGTAATTCATTCAGCGATGGTACTTAAAAAGAATGTGAAATATATTTTCTTGTTTAGCACGGGGGTGATGAAGAAGTCGAAATTCGAATAATCGAACCAGTGGCGCCAAAAGATTCAGACTACTCAAATGTCACTCCCCTATCGGATATAATAGATGCTTTCACAAGTCTTACTGTACCAAAAGACAAACCGGTTGTTATTCTCAACAAGTAAGTTCACCAAGAAATAAGAAAAGTAAAAAGAGACAAATTTGACAGTTAACAAGATGAGTCCATTGTTTTAGCATTTACCAATTCTTTTTTAATTTTGTAATAAAGGAATGGCAATATAAATTAATATTATGAATCATACATTTGTACTAAAACATTCAATACATGCTTTTTTTTGTTGTTGAAATCATAAGTGCATTATTTGCTTGTTTTTCAGTGAAAATAGTGTAGAGGTCCTTGTGACAACGATCGTTCTGAATGCCTTGCACCAGCTGTGGTTTGACGGAGAGACAGATATCAGTTTGATATCCAGATATCTCTTGGCATTTCAGCCATCAGAACCGCTGTCTGTTGTAAGTGTGCTCAAACACCATGTAACATATGTTTTTTTCGCTGAATGAGAAAGCAAACTAAGTGTTTAATTTATTTAAATTGAAGAAATCATGCAAAGGTTAATCACAGTAACAAGAATTTTTAAATTATATAACATAACATCTGTTTGATAAGGCTGCCGTGTGATAGGGTGATTTGATTGCATGGTGTTCAATTACAGTTTTCGTAAAGCTGTGAATTAATATATCATAAAAGTGAAAACTTTTAACCGTATCATTAATTGGGGTTGCTGTATTTATTTAATATTCTTTTGTAAAAACAAGGCCATAAATCTTAGCGTAATCTTGTACATTTTTTTATACATTAATCATATACTTGCTTGTTATCAGTAGTTTTCTTTCTTTTATTTCAGGATGACTATAAGAAATGTTACAGACTTGTTTATCGATTTGCTACAAGATATTTCTCAACACAAAACAGCATACAAGAAGAACATGTGTATGCAAACTGAGAGTTTAAACTGTGATGGAATATTTAAAGTTTTGAGTCATTTGCTAAATTATTTGACACATGTAATTGTTATACTGAGAATTCCTTATTTTACGCGAGTATCTATTTTTGCGAATAAACTGTTTTGCGTCAAATCGCGATGATATAGAATCGCAAATGCCGAATTTTTTCCCACAGATTCATTTAGTTTACATCTGCCCGAGAAATAAAATCGAGATTTGGTATATTATGAAAGCTATTTATGCATTTGTTACATATATAAACTGTAACTATAAAAATATAAACTACCATTTATGACAGATCAAAAAGTTAGATATATTTCATAATTATTAGGTTCAACCATGGGTTTGGTGTTTTTATCTGTATGCGTAATTGCGGTGGTCATGGTTTTACGTTTTATGTGCAGTCATATATAATATAACTTCTTTTCTATTTTAAATTAAAAAAAATCAGGATTAATTGAATTCAAAGCCACCTGTATATTGACTGTGCAAACCTTTGAAGTATATGCGGCGAATACAAATACAAATGTATCTGCTTATTTTAGCATGAATATCTTCTATATCATTGACACTGCACATTAATATTAATCGAATCCCATGGAACAACTGTCATCTAAAGGATACTGTCTACAAGCACATCAATTATGAACAAAATGAAATCCCCTTCGGGTTATTGAATATCAAGAGAAAAGATGATCAATCGATTAGACTGGACAATTATTAAATAGATAAGCCCAGCATGGTAATTATTTGCTTATTTGAATCTATAGAAATCGCCTGTACAAGGGTCTCATTCATCAGGATGAGCAAACTAATTCATTTTCATGTGTAACGTCCAAAGCTAATTAATACCAATGTATCGCCAAGATTGTTCTTTTATCTTAAGTTTTTTAATTAAAATGCATGATCACTGCACATATACCCATCTGCCACTTTGAAGTGCCTTGAAAAAACTTGCAAAAATGTTTGTATGAACTGTCTGCATTAAATTGTTTAGATCTCTTCATCAAATTTTCATTTTTTTTAAGTGATACTGAAGGTATATCAATATTAGCTAGTTTTAACTTGTAATGCATATGCGATGGAACTAGTTTGATGTAAGAATCTACCTTGTCTTGTGACTTTGTTAAAAGTGGATTTGTCTTCATTTAAGACTGCGAACTGCAGAAACTATATCAAATAATACTCCTCCAGCATTAATATCCTTTTTGATTAAGAACTGCTTCTATAAAAACAAATCGGAGTTGTTAAAAGAATAACATTTATTTGACTGTTGTATGGATGAATCCATATTTATTACACACATCACATAAAGTAAAAATTGAAATGCGTTCTGATGCCATTTTTCAAAAAACATTTTATTGTATTTATATTATATATATTCATATTCGTTTAAATGACTGTAATTCTTCTTAACATGCAAACTTTACTATTAAGTGTGTTGCTCTCTCTGTAGGGCTTGTACAAGCTAGGGTACAGGGTTATCGTCCTTGTTTGAAATTAAAGACGTCCTCCGCGGTGTTAGTTAAATGTGCAAAATAACACATGTATTGTGAAAGGGGAACATGCTATTAATCCAAGTTGTATCTCTGATATCAATGGCATTAACTACAGACAAAATATCATTGATTAGCACAAACAATGGTAAAAAGCATGCCATAAAAATGGTATGATCAATATTTTTGTTTAATTGATGATTTTGCGAGTTGAAATTTCTATGGCCATATTTTGTTTGAAGAATGTATTCATAGAAAGAAACTTTATACTGGAAAACAAGAGACAGAAATTTGATATTGAACAAAAACCTCTGTTTAATACCGTTTTTGTAAGAAATTATTTATGTTGCGACGACTATTATATGAATTGAAATATTGAGGATTTAAAACTTTTATAAAATGTAATTTTAAACCACCATTTTTACAGCATTTAGTCCGATATTTAAAAAAACGATTAAGCTCGGGAACATTTTACTGAAACGTCATACCTCTTTGTGCCTTTGTCTGAAATTTGACTACTTAATAGGACCGAGTTTTGGTTGTTGCCCAATACATCGTACATCATTAATGTGTCAGTAGTATAGTATAAAACAAGCTTTTAAATAACATTTCTGCAAATAAGTATGATGATCAAAACTGAATGATAGTTACGATTTTTGTGCCATTTTAATGATAAAAAAACACGAACAAGACTTTTACACAGCAAATTCTATTCTGTTTCATACTTTTGAATAATATATTTATAGGTAAAACACAGAGAATCATATTGAAATACATACGGGATTTAAATTGTAGAAATCAATATACGTTGATTCTTACAAAATATGAAAGTTTGTGCTAACCTGCTCTGGATTTTATCGAGCGTAAAGAAAACAAAAGAATCACGCAGCTTTAAACGACATTTAATTGTATAAAAAATAATTGCCATCAAAATACTAGTATTAAAATCTCATGATGTTATACAAAGGTGATATATAATGGTTGAAATTAAATGCATTTACATACCATCAATTATAGATGATGTAACGTATTCGCAGATTCGCGCATTTGCAAAGTATTTTTATAATGTGTTTGCGATATTGAAATTGCTATAAAAATTCGTACTTAAGTATCAGTTGCTCGTATCACGTAAATATTAGGCAGCTATTTACGTATACATGTTAATTAACATCGTGATAATTTAATACTCTCCTAGGCTGATTTTACAGTAAGAACTGGCATTGGTGCTATACTTTTACAAAAGCTATTTCTTTTAAGTTTCACTTTACTTTCATTGACGCTTTTGACTTTATCCGTTACTTTGTGACTTGTGTATTGCTTAAGCTTCGTGTAATATACAGTAAAATTGGATGTAACTATAGCGACGGGCATAGCTAGGATGAGAATTCCTGTCAGAGCACAGAAAATAGCTACAATACGTCCAAGATAACACATGGGTACTACGTCACCATATCCCACTGTTGTCATAGTAACAACAGCCCACCATATTCCGACGAGTGCGTTGTCAAATGAATTTCGTTCATAGAATTCAACATAATATACTAGGTAGCCAAAAAATAAGTTTGTTAACGTGAAAACTACAATCAGGACGCAGCATTGGCTACAGCTTGCTCTAGCAGCTAAATTTATTACGTCAAAACTCTGAAACCTATTCAAAAACCGGTAAAATCGACAAAGTTGAAGCAACCGTGGAAACGCAAAGATCATTAATAATGGCGTAAAGGGTTTGCTGCCAATGTGAATAGGTCCGATGTACATCAACAATTGAAATATCCAGAACGAGACAATGACTATCGCATCAGCAATGTTCGACGCGGAGCACAAAAACTGTCTACAATTTGTTGGGGTGACAATAGATCGGATGAAAAATTCTAACGTAAAGAATACACCGCATGTGAGGTCAATGATCCAAAGCAGCCACGGGACAGACGTGTTGGCGTACATGTCGGTTTTGGGGTCAAGGGCAGTCTGGTTGTTGACTGCTGCCTTTGGTTCACGTATGTCTTGTTTTGTGTTCAAGAATAAGACGGTGGTAGAAACTAAGACCATCAGCAGGTAAACGATGTTGAACACCTGTAATGATAGACAAATGCGTTTGGTATCAGATATTGAATGCTATTTTAGGGTCTTTGCTGAATTGTACGTTACATTTTAAGTGAGAAAGAACTAATTTGCCCGGCAATATATATATATATATATATATATATATATATATATATATATATATATATATATATATATATATATAATGGATTCTTATGTAAGCTTCCCTTAAGAGCATACTTATTAAGGTTACATATATTCAAGCTTGATTATATGAAGAATCGCTTTGCTTTTTAAAACAAATGTTTTTATCAATCAATAATACATGCATTTTGCTAAAAAAAAATATGGACATCTATCTTTTTTTCTTCAAAATTTCATGAACAGGTTCATATCTTCGCATATAGTTAGATTGTAGTGCATTACAGTGCATACAAATCACATATTCATTTAAAACCGATATATAAACACCGTCACATTACCGTAGATAAACATGCAAATTGTACAAATATATACACCAACAGCCAGACATATCTATACACAAACACTGTCAAATAATTTCTTTAAGCAACTCTTTATCCATGGAAGTTTGAATATTTTAGGTTGGGGGGGGGGGGGTGAAAGAGGGTAAAGAGAACGAATTAATCTTTTTTTGTTATTGATGAGTACACAGTACATATCCTTACATCCTTTTTCTTTGTTTGTAAAATATAGTTAGGGAATTTGAATAAATGGTCCATATTCTACCTTATAATTATATGAGGCTTTCAATCTCTCTTATCGGACATCTATCTTATTTCTATAAGATTAAAGCTAAGTCTAAAGTCTGATAATTATCTTTTTTGTCCAAAGAACATAAATTGGATTGATGCAGTAATATTGAAACCATTTTTCTTCAAGTTTTATTTTTTATATAAACTTACGCTCGCTTTCCTCGAGGTCGCCGGGTACTGTAGAACCTTCCACAAACAGTCGCGCCAACAGCCATCCCGGCATTCCTCTTTCGGGATGTCCAGGGCTTTTCCATTCTGTAGATTTTTAATTTCCTTCAGAATATCTAAGTCGTCATCATGTCTGTACAGTGATGCAAGACAACACTCACTCACATACTTCTTATCAATCTCCCAGAACTCCAATTCATTACGAATTGTAGCACCGCAGAAATTAGACGGAAAGTGTAGCTCTCCTGTCCGATATAAATCCAATATACTGTTGAACATTTCGGGGTTTCTGTCAAAGAAAAACTTGGTAATGCATTTATCTAGAGCGATATCCCTCTTAAGAGAACTTAGTCTGGTTTCTTGGATTTTCGATAAAGTTTGGAATGTTGTTAGAAATATTGTCCCACCAACGTTTATCTCAACCTCTGCCATATTCCTCATATAGTGTCCTCACTGAAACTCAATGCGGTATCCCTGAAGCGATGCGCTTTTTAAACATTCGATCGCATTACCTTTATCCAAAATTAATGCAGTATTTGCCGCGTTTATAAAACTGTATCCCAAATGAACTTCGACATTGCATTTTTCAAAGTTACACTTTCACATAGATTATAATTTTTTTTTTTATTCAAAAAGTCAATCAATCGCACCTGACGAGAAAACCCGGATACATTTCTTGGTGGAATATATTGGACTTCAGTCATCTGATCCGACCACAAGTTTAATAGTGAACAAAACTGCACCATAGCAGATTTGATATATTCAACAGTTGAATCGTAGTTAAGGTGTTAAACATCATATTCAGTATCTATAAGAACATTGATCAACATATTTTTTAAACCAAGACCCCAGTGCTGTTCTTATTAAAAGGCGGATTATATGAAATTGATCAGCTTCCACGTATTGATTTTTCTATTAATTTTGCCCTAGATGTACTGTACAAACTCCTGTTCAATATGTACACAATGAAACACAACTTCATTTTGCTATTATTAAAGGGAGGGTCATTAGTGGATTGATCTATTCAAAGGAAACATTGCTAAATATTTTAGAGTATTGATTATTTTTCACCGTATGTTCACCGGATGCAAATTTTCATTTTGCGTTTTATCGTGTGATAATTAAACAGTGTTTAAAAAGCGATTACTGAAAATTCTTTATTTTTCACGAATACCGAGAATGACAAATTTTGGCCACAGATTCATTTATTTTACATCTGTCCGAAAACAGAAGCCCTCCAAAACCAAAAACTTTAAAATCCGCGAGACGTGCCTATTGCGATTTTACGCGGATAATGATTACTTGCGTTTAATTTGGAAACTGCGGTATCTATTTTTTTTTAATTTCACAGTTAATATTTATATGGATCGTATTTTGTTTGTATGAAACGTCCAAGGTACATTATTTATAGTGATCAAGATGATTGAATTTTTAACCACACACCGTACAAATTCACAGAATGTCCATCAAGCCAACTATGTTATAAGTCTACAAAGCATATACATGTTTCTTTCTAATTCGGGGAAAAAATAAATTTCAGTGTTTATATACATGTGCATATGCATTTTTTTTATTTTACTTATGCTAATTTTGTTAAATTCTTATATACCAATTCGTCCAGCATTTGTCTTAACAATTTTCACCATTCAGTTTCTATAACCAAAAAAGAGAAGAAAAAGAACAGAATTAAAAAGAAAAGAGCTTTTGACAAAACAAGTTTTTGTAAATATTTATTGTCTCACACAAAGTGCTTTGCAGGTTTTTTGCAAATGTAGGACACATTATTGCTACAAGGAAAGTCGTGCCACTTCTGAAATGGTGTTCTTATAGCACCACAGTTCTCTCCCGTACCGCCGCTTGGTTGCCCGATGTTCCAGTTCAGATACATCGGTTTAGCGCCATCTGATGTATACACGTATTGACCCTCATCTACTATGTCAGTGAGACCAATCCATACCTGTGAAAAACCTTAAAAACAGAACATTGTAATTACAAAATAATGCGGATACAGTTTGTGTTATCCAATGTGGAGGTAATGACAAATGGACGAAAATATACTCCTCTAAAATATCATTTGTTTGACTAAAAACCCTTTGTCCATTAGAGCTCATGATCTTTTGTAATTATCTTTTTTTACCAGAATTTTTATTTTTTAAGATTGCATGAACATTTTTAGATTCATCTAAATGTAAGGAATGCATGAAAAAAAACCCCCAACCCCCCCCCCCCCCAAGAAATAAGTAAATAAATAAATAAATGAATAAACAAATAAATAAATAAAATAATGTACTTTAAAAATAAAGGCTTTCATACAGACTTATTTTGGAATAGTTTATGGTTTTAAAATTCAGGTAAAGTTTATCTAAAACATCCGATAAATTGATTTTTGAAATATCTTACAAAGGTGTAGGTGGTAGAAATATTAATACTGTACATGTATATATAACTAATGCAACAGTGAATCAGATGATAAGGATAAACTTAATAATAAGAAATTGTAAAAAATCCAGTAATCATATCCTACCGCGAATCAGACTTTGAAGCAACACCCACTTTTCCTCTGCTGCATCTTTAATTTCAATCAAATTTGACCCCCTTTCGGAACAAATATCCTACAAAAGGTATTTGGAAATCTAAATTACTGTGCCCTTATAAAAAAAAAAGAAGTCATGGTTATTGGGATGTATTTATTACAGACATAAAGGCATGTATGTAATAATGCAATATAAATGACAATTGCCAATAAAAAACTGTCAACCATCTCAAAATCCATAAAGCAAAATACAAATTCAAAGCAGAGTCACACGGACCTCTAAAAAGGTGTCCTAATGAAACATTGTACTTGCTGACAAGGTCATTCATTTGTATTGACCATAAAACTTGCGTAAAGATGATTTTAATCGAGGTTCTTAATATTCTTGTTCCAACAACTTGTTTGTTAGTTACTGTAGCTTGCCTCGTTTAAGAAATTGTTCGTATGTAGAGCATGCTCTTGCATAACTAATAAGCTGAGAGACATAAACCCATAAGCAGGTGATGATGGTATATTACTACATATGTAAGGGAAGTTGACGATGGAAAAATTAAAATCATCACGTTTATCATATAGCTGTTAGGTTACCATTCGTCTTTTTCTAGTAAAATATCCAAATATAAAACAGATGTTTCAGAATACATTAAAATCTTACCACTGCATAATGATAAGTTTCGGGACTTGGTGAAAACCAATAGCAGTGGTTGTTGTAGGGTAACCATCCGTTATCACAAGCTACAAAAACAAACCCATTTATGAATTGATATAATCTGATTCATTGGCTTCACATGTTCTCTCTCTCTCTCTCTCTCTCTCTCTCTCTCTCTCTCTCTGTAACAATCAAGGAAATACTATATACGTTACCTACCACGTTCGGTGCTTGCAACAGTTGCTAAAACAAATAAACAAAAAACGAGCTTCATGTTGTTCGCGAGGAAGGTTACCGCAGTGGGGTAATTTTTGAAACCCTGACTGTTTCATTTAAATAAGACAACTAGAAGGACTTTATTTATAGCAATACCTACATGATTGCCGCGTCAGTTTGTACATAGCCCTTTGATATATATTTAGCTTTTGATTAAAACGCAATAAAATATGTTGCCAATTCCGAGTCACGTTCAGCATTTATCATTCTGAATAATTTCTTACATTTAACTTCATGTATGTGAAAAATATTGCAGCTAATGATACTTGCTCAAAAATTTAACAACAGCCATGCTGCAGCGTAAATAATGAAAATACATGTAACCGACTATAGATCCCAATCTCGAAAGCGCTTGATTCCTGATTTCCTTTCTCAGATGGTCTGTAAATGTTACTCTTCAAATAATTTAATTGGTCAAGGACAGAAAGGCCAATCGTTTTTTATCATTTTTTTTTAAAATCTGCTTCGACTTAAACAATACGAAGGCTACTCATTAAATGGTTACAAGCTTTAACATAATAATGCCTCTGCGCATGCTGCAAAGTACACACATGACAATTTGCTTAAAAATGGAATACAGTAATGGGACAATCCTTTATATTCATCAGCTAAATCATCATGTGTCTTTATTTAATGACCTTAAATGAACAAATTGCTATCTTGACGCTGTTTTCACTTCCGTTTTGCACTAGATTTAGCAGTAAGCAGGGTTTTTTTCAGTGTCTGAGGGGTATACCTCTTTCGGCTTACAGAGGCGCATTCCAAAGCTGGACAAACAGACTTAAGTTGGTTGAAGGTAAAGATGATTATCGTATGAGAATGTGAATAAAATACAAGTTGAAAGTACACATTATTGCGATTATAGCAAAGTCTCACTATTTAAAGAAATGCCCTCGTATAATATGAAACGCACGGAAGTGACCGGGGGTTGGAGACGACCCGGGATAAGAGACGATCCAGAGTTGGAGTCGGCCATGGATTAGAGACGACCTAGAATTCGAGACGACTCAGAATTGGGAATTTCATTCTAACAATATTTAAACAATATAATATTTAATACTTTAAACTTATTATAGCATACCGGTAATTTGCGAGAACCCTGTCGTTGCGATATTTTTTGCCATGAAATAGTCCTTAAATGTATCTGGTATATTGTTATTCAGACAACCATAATATTAATATCGAAAATTATTAGCTGCGAACTAATTTATCTCCGATTTATTGTGAAATACAGTTCGTTGAAGTGGTTGCAAATAAAAGTTGGTTTACAGTTGTCGATTTCACGTGAGTAATAAACATAAAAAAAACTGATGCGGCCGAGTAAAATATTTGTTTTTCTGTTTACTGAGATTTTAAATCTCATCGTGTTTATTATTTGTCTACATGTGATGTCAAGATTTTCTCTTTAAATAAGCACACATGCTATAAGACCCGAGTCTAGTTGTTGTCCTCAAAATAAAGAGACCACTTAATATATTATGGACGATATTAGACAGATGAAGTCTGAAATTTTTTTTGAAAAAAAAAAAAAAACTGGATAATGATTTTGTACAGAATATTTTTTTTAAAATGTCGTCTCCAAAATGTAAGACGCAATTAGAGTAATTATACTTAGAGTTATTAATGAGGCTATGAAAAATAATAAGCCATTATTGCAGAACGTTATAGGCTATCAAAATGAGACCCTAAAGAAACAAACAAAACGAATCGGGGATATGGAGGCGAAACTGAACAAAGCAACGCACTTTGCATGGGAATTATATCTGACCGCTAATCGCAACGAACAATTTTAGAGGAAAACTACAATAAGATCAACGGTGGTAAAAAGATAGAGAGAAAATAATTGAACTTGCTCAGAATGCCATAGAACGTGAGTACGGTGAAGAGATTCAAGACAAAGACAAAATCGCCGTTCACAGTATCCCGGGGAAAACAGGTGAGCCGGGCCGATTTTAGCAATATTAAAAAAACGGTAAAGCAAAAACCAGTGTCATGCGAAATATATCTGCTATCAAGCAGAATACAAATGGGAAATACTGGCTTTCAGATGAAGTCGACACCGCTCTTCACAATAATAAGCTAAGTGAACATACGAAGACAATCAAATTGCTTGGTTCTTCAGCTGAAGTGTATTCCGTTAGGTAAATGACAGAGGATGAGGTTTGAATTGGTGAGAACAAATGATCCGAATAAATCAGTATCTTCCATTCTATTCGTGCGAATAATCACGAACTAAGATCTCTATATGATAATATGCTAGGTTTTAATAGTACTGTCTGGCTTCAAATTCTGATTTCCTTGTTTATAGTAAAGCACCAAAAACTATCATGGACATAAAGTATGGTCCTAAGACTCGCGTGCTCGTTGATTTTTCAATAGTTTAAATGTTTTATACATGTTTTTTTCTTTACCTTTCCCTTGCTCACGTCAAACTTTGTTTTTAAGATACGCACAAAAACCAAAGGTTCTATATCAATGAGCCAACTGTCAGCTAATTGTCAAAGATTGAGGAATATCAACAAAGAAAGAGATGTTTTGTAATTACTTATGAGGTATGAAGCATTATATACTGCCTTCAGAATACACATTTAAAAGGAAAAATAATGATATTAGAAATATGGTGGGTTTTGATTCCTTTTTAAATTCTTTTTTCATCCAACTCAAGAGGAATATTAGTTCAATTAGTAATAACTTTGATGTTAAAGCTCAAAATTAAAAAGGTGATGGCAATTATTTCATGTTAGAATTTAATACTGAGGAAAAAGGGGAAAAAAGGTTTCTCCTCTGTTGTTTTAGAATAAGAGAACGACGGAATTCTGAAAAGGAGCATGTTTTTCATTACTACACGTACATGTGTATCACTATGGACAACAAATGTATGTATTTATATGTGTATAATTGTTGAATATTAAAAAATAAAAGTCAATTTAACTACTAAAAGTTTGCTTCAAAGAGTTGAATATATGTAATGCACGCATTCATAAAAAATATAATTTCAAACATTATTATAAGCACTACTAACCTTATATCTACATATTTAGCACAGACTCGTTCATTTTTAATTTTTAAACAATCAACAAAAATTTGTGTGTCAGTCATAGAGTTATAAGCAAGATACACAGCTTACAATTCTTTGCTATGTAAACGAGGTCCATGCCATATTTTTGTTTACATTGGTTCAATTATATACCAGTAAAACTTCATTTTCAAGCTGTTTCTCTCGCTTCTAATTCTTGTTAGCATAAATAAATAGTCCTTAGCGCAAAGCGTTGATCACATTTAATTTAGGTCTAAAACTGGTTTTTGCACTTCAACATTCAAAGCGTAAACAAAAACATGACGTAAGCTTTGTTTACATGAAAAAAGAATTGTGAGCTCTGTATCTCGCTTTTAACACGATGAATGAAACTCAAATTTTGGTTGACTATAAGAAATGCCAAATTGAATGCCAAAACAGAAAAAATAAATTTTGACCAATATCGTGACCATGCACCTTTAATGTGGTATGGGACACTTTCATATTGTGACGTACTGTTTATCGAAATAAACAATAAAATCAAGTGTAATGTTATAAACAGTTTCTTTCCCGAAATAGAACACTAAGAGCATAGCGCCGTGATTTAGAGGGTTCGAGTCACGAGTTCGAATCCCGCTGGGGTTTTTAAAACTTGTACCTTTCCAAAAACTTTTAAAACGTATTTTTTGGCTAAATATTGTAAAATTTGAAAATTCAAAACCGGTGAAAGTATTTTAATTTAATTGTACTTTAATCCACATTAATACCGACATATGTCCCGTACCACCTTACTTGAACTCTTCCTACGAGGGAGATGAGATAGAAATGAAATCACTTAAACGCTTAGAAGATATTTCAATTTTGTTCGTGTGTCACGCTTTCACACAACATTGATTATCAACTGTTTTGTACGGAAAACGTGAAATCTAAAATAATAATATACTTTTTCCCTGCTATTGGCAATACATTTTGTCATGTCATCTGCAGCACACGATCATACATACGTGACAGATGATGAAGGTTAGTAGATAATTAAACTATACATGTCTGATGAGTAGTATTTAAAACTATAGTTCGATCTCTTGAATTGATCCTAACTGCTCAAATGTGGAACATTTGCAATAAAAGACTTGCATTAAAAGTAAATCGAAAGGTAAGGGATATGTTTGACATTAAACTGTATTCTAAATTAAAACAGTTATAGGTAGCATTAGCAGTGAATGCAGTGGACTGGGCCTACTATTTGTAACAAATGTTTGCAACAAAAATCACCTACATTTATTTGGTGTAGAGATCCACCTGAATGAAAAAATGGGAAGACATTGGAAAAAATAAATGCCTGGTGTTTTCATAAAATAAAGGGCAAGATGGGTGAAAAAATTACAATTTAGTTTAGTTGATTTCAGGATATCCGACTGCTTAAAAATAATACAATGTATCACCATTATTTAATTCTATAAGAGGTGTCGTTTTACTAAACAAAGTTTTTATTCTATGTATATATATATATTTAAAAATATATTGAATGAACTTAATCCAGATATCAAATTTACAGCGGACGAAAGCCTGAATAGAATTTCATTTTTAGATATTTTGTTGACCAAACAAGACGAAGTCATTATGACGGATGTATACTACAAACCTACGGATACTCATCAGTATTTGCACTTCAACTCATGTCATCCACGACATACGAAAAGAGCAATACCGTTTAACCTGTCTAGACGAATATGCACAATCGTTAACGACGAGTCTGTCAAAATACAGAGATTACAGGAATTAAAAAAGTATCTAAAGAAACAAAGTTATCCGGATAAAATTATTGACGATGCTATTGAAAAAACCATGAAATTAGACAGAAAGAAGCTCCTCAATCCCGTTCAAAACAACAATAAAACATAGGTAATCACAGATTACAAAGCTCACCGAGACGAGACATCACCTTTATGAGGCATCACCATTATGAGACCACCTTCATCATATGATATGAAAATCATAGTTAATGATCTTGGATATTCATGGAAACTGTTTTGACACAATATCGTATATCATATGTTAAAAAAATTGTATGAAAATCATATGCTCATTTCATACAGTATTATAAGATACAAGGTTTATCAATACAATAATATATAATACGATATTGCATCCTATGATATTTACAATATAGTATCATATAATACAATATAATACTGTAATAAATAATTATGCAATATAATATTGTAACATATAATATGACATTGTATCTTGCTATACATTATTGTATATGATCACATAATACAATATCATTATGCAATATATGATACAATATAGTATTACATGTTACAATATCATATCACATAAAACATCACAATATTGTAACATATGATATTATATTGTATAATATAGTATGATATTGTATTGTATAATATTGTATCATATTTGATACATAATATGATATTGTATCATATGATTTGATACAATATGCATCATATCATATGATAAAATATCATGTGATATAGTAATATATTATATAATACAATATCATATTATACAATATCGTATCATATAATACAATATTATATATTACAATATCATATAATACAATTCATGTGATATAATAATATATTATATAAACAAAATATCATATTATACAATATCATATTATACGATATCGTATCATATGATACAATATTACATATTGCAATATCATATGAAACAATATCATGTGATAAAATATTGAATATATAATACAATATCATATTATACAATATTGTATCATAATACACAACACTATACATAACAATTACATGACACAATATCATATCATAATGTACAAAAAAATTGATACAATATCATATCGTATTATATAAACAATATGATATAATATTGTATCATATAAAACAATAGTGTATCATATCATATACATGTAATACTATATCATAGGAATCATGTTATATCATTTAACAACAAACACATCTATCAAGCAGGCTTAAGTGAGGTAGGAGATTTTTTTAGCATCCTTGATAATGGAGATCAGGCTCTGCATCTGAAGCTACCTCTGAGATTCATTTATATTATAGTTAAATCAACTGTGCAAGTTTGAAATAGTACTAATATCTATAAAACATTTGACCTGTTCCAAAAAACTAAACCTCATCCAGCATCCGAAACCTATAGCTCAGATTCAGCATTCAAGCCTGTCAGGTGCATCAGTATCATAAGATACATCATCCATGCAAGTTTGGTGAAGTTAGGACTAATAATAACTAAGATAAAATCATCAGAGGGCACCTGCTCCAAAAACTTTAACCAGCTCTAAAAACCTTAACCTCCTCCAGCATCCGAAACCTATGGCTCAGATTCAGCATCAATGCCTGTCAGGTACATCAGTATCATAAGACGCACCATCCATGCAAGTTTGGTGAAGTTAGGACCAGTAATAACTAAGATATATTTTTTAGCATCCTTGATAATGGAGATCAGGCTCTGCATCTGAAGCTACCTCTGCGATTCATTTATATTAAAGTTAAATCAACTATGCAAGTTTGAAATAGTACTATTATCTATTAAACATGTGACCTGTTCCAAAAAACTAAACCTCATTCAGCATCCGAAACCAATGTCTCAGATTCAGCATCAGGTGCATCAGTATCATAAGATGCACCATCCATGCAAGTTTGGTGAAGTTAGGACTAGTAATAACTAAGATATAATCATCAGAGGGCACCTGCTCCAAAAACTTTAACCAGCTCTAAAAACCTTCACCTCCTCCAGCATCCGAAACCTATGGCTCAGATTCAGCATTCATGCCTGTCATGTGCATCAGTATCATAAGACGCACCATCCATGCAAGTTTGGTGAAGTTAGGACTAGTAATAACTAAGATATAATCATCAGAGGGCACCTGCTCCAAAAACCTTAACCTCCTCCAGCATCCGAAACCTATGGCTCAGATTCAGCATTCATGCCTGTCTGGTGCATC
>WFKH01011926.1:4950563-4965637 GCA_016163765.1 Magallana hongkongensis | reverse complement strand
TCTACACATTGCCTTGATTTTCCTTAAAAGAAATTGACCAATGCAATTGTCACTATCTTAATTATAAGTTTGTAAACTCTACAAAATGATATTAATAAAAGTTAAAACCAGATAAAATAAAATTCCATTTAAGCCCACCTGAAATGCTTGGTGTTGATCTTTTGTTCAATGATTTGGATGCTTCTTGATTGGCAGATCCTGTAATTATAATGTTTTGTTCAATGTAAATAAACACACCTTTTATGTTGTTATATGTAATATATGTACTATATAACAATATTGATACAAGATAAACTTTTACTTCATGATAGATTATTTACATTACTTCACGGTAGGTTATTTACAAAGAAACAAAAGGTAATAAACTCACCATTGTTCTCCAGGTTATTTTGCTCCTTGTCAAATCCTGTTTAAAAAAGAATTATGAGAAATTATAATACACAATTAAAAATTAAATTTTTTTATGTAAGTCAAAGGAAGTTAAAGAAAAAATAAAATTCCATTAGAACTATATATACCTGTTACATAGTCATCATATCTTTTTTTCTTTCTTTGACGTGGGACCGCCTCCTCTTCTTCACTAGAGCTGAATTCGGCCGTTGTCGTTAAGCTATACTTTTCACATTCACTTTTCTTCCCTGTAAACATTTTTAAAATTAATAATTTGAAAATCAAATAATTCCATTTGGCAAAAGATTAAAAACTATTGTTACACTGTCAAAAATACAGTATAATAAATATTACATTAAAATATTTTTCAATATTACATCAAATAATCCAATATCAAAATGAAAGTAATTGTACTTCACAGCTATGAATATTTATGAATATAAGTCTCTATTAACTTTACATTATATTAAAAATTCATAACCTTGTTTTAAATTAACAGACCTGATGTGAATTTAATCTTCACTAGGTCAAACTTGATCCAGTGTTCCTCTGGCGGTTTCATCTCTCTCATGGCCTTCAGAACATTTGTTCCTGATGGCCACATCACACTTTTGTTTTTCACCCAGCAAGTCGGGATAACCCCCTCTTCTTCCTGATCGCCTTCCAACCATACCGCTCTACTCCATGTTTTCTCCATTCTAAAGGAATTAAATCAATGCATTTGAATTAAACTTCATATTTTTATTGATCTTTATTGTTTGGTTATCTTCAAAGCAAATTTTGGGAAACAAATAACTGTTTTAAATAGTTTTTTGTTAAACGGCCACAATTTGTTTAAGATGTAAGCAGTAGAAAGTTGTCTGCTCCAGTCAACATTAAGGGTCCACCATGCACATGCAAAACACATTAGAATAATTATATAATTAACTAAACTAACTAAAACATACTTACATTGCTTGCTATCTTTCAATTCCATGAAGCATGGGTACAAGGACATTACCTCCCTCACAAGGAATGCATACCATTTTCCTTAGTAAGTCGTTATGTTCAACTAAAGTTCTGTGATGCACTTCTCTCCTGGCTGCCACAAAATACACATTGATAAGACGAGAATCACTTGGATTTGAAAAGAAACTGCCAAGACTTCTTCTACTTATTATTTCACAAACATACTTTCTATCATCTCGTTTCTCCTTTATAAAAGCTATCCTGTTGTTTTTTAACATGAAACAACTATCTTTTTTCCTGGTTGATGTAAAAAGATGAAGTTTCTTTGGAATTCTGCGACATCTTGCATTTTCTAATTCTGTCAAACGTTTGGATATTTGTGCAATTGGATTTTGGGCTGTTCTTACACTCTTCTTTATTTTTTGCAAATGATTTTCAAAGGAAAAGCCAGATATTTCATTTAGTGTTGTCCCAAAGTTTTCAACGTCATCAGCAAGGTGGCAAAGAGCATGCACATTGTAGGATGAAAACGTTTCTCCATAGATTATTTTAGCAGTTTTTACAAAGTACAAAAGAAGATCTTTAGCATATCCTAGATACGTACTGCGTATGTGCTCATCTGAATTTAGAAGAATTGACATAGGAATAGTCAAAGAGAGGAAATGATGATACATATCTGATGAAACAACAGATTTCAACACCACAGGTCCCGTGTAAAGCAAAAATTGTCTAAATTCTGTGGCTTTCCACTTATCCAAATAATCCAAAGACCTTGGCTGCCTGGCAAATTCTCTTGGCATCTTACCATTTAAATTCAACATTTTTTCCGAGAGGAGGGTCAACTGCTGATGAGACAATCTGCATTCTCTTGGTCCTTGTTTCAAAAATGTCAATATTCTTTTGGTGACACCCAAGCATACAAGATGCATATAGTCCAGGGAGAACGAAGTGACACATGGAAATCCAATATCAATTAGAGGTGACCTTTTGGTTTGATGAATATCATATTCAAGGTTTTGGAATCTTTCATTTGTACGTGGAGATGCATCAGTATCAGTATTAAACACAACACGCCCATTCCATGTCCCTTTGATTATGCATCTTTCACAGCTATAATAAGCAGTGTGTCCTTTAATACATTTTAGGAATGCTCTAGCAGGTGCGTCACAAACAAAAGCAAAAATACTGACTCGGTACCATTTTTCAATAACATACAACCCATTCTGCAGCAAGTCTTTGAGCTCAGACAAAAGATCATCCAAGTATTCTTCTACAGGATCTGGCTTTCGATTACCACAAAATACTGCAACAATAAAGGGTTCAAAATTTTGTACACTACATAAAATGGGCCAAAGCTGGACATTTGTAGACTTGAAGAGAGGGACGCCATCTATGTTAAATATTAACTGAATGTCCTCATTATCTTTGAAAAAATCAATGTTTTGACAAACAAGCTTCAAGAGACCAGTTTCTAAACCAAGATACAAATATTTTCCACCACATTTTTCAGCTATTTCCACTGTTCTTGGGGTACCCAAAAGAGTTCTCGCATCTTTGGGAAGTCGATGACCTTGTTTCCTGAGTATAACAAGCAGATCGTTTAAAGCTGATCTTGTGCATTTGTTTTTTGTTGCCCACGATGCAAGATCTTGTTCCAGTTCTTGTGACTGAAAGCTAGGAACATTTTCAAAACTGTCCTCAAAATTACTTGCAGTTTCCTCACTGCTATCAGAAAAAAATGAATCCTGGTCAGGAGTTGCGATAACTTCATTTACATCTGAATTTTGAATTTCAGAGTTGTTTGTGTTGTCATCTTCATGTTCAGCATTAATTTCAAAATGCCTTTCTTGATTACTGTTTGAACTGAATTCATCATCAGTGGTTTTTGCTATAGCTTCAGCCTCTGCTCTGTATTTTCGCCAGTTTTTCAAATATGACATTGTTACTGCCTAGAAAGAAATTAAAAAAAAACTACTAAACTATTTTACATGCATTTCAGAGGGCCAAGTTGTTATACAATTAAAACTTGCAGTCATGTCAGAATACATGCTTTTAAAAAATTAGGGTTGGGCAATGAAACTTTTTGTTTATAGAAAAAACTGTTGTTAGGGAAGAATTTGATACATGACAATAGATTAAAAATTTTTAAAATTACTTATGATTGGTTATAATATTTAAACTTTTCATTTTTTTTTCACCTCTGGCACTCAAACAAACCTACGACTCAAATTTTCCCCTTTAAATATAAAAAGGGTAGTAAAAAAAATAGCTAGATAAATCCCTGAAATTCTCTGGATGAACTTACGGTTATAAATAAACATTAAATAATAAGTCTATCCCGATAATTTTAGTCTATCTGATTTAGTTGTACATTTGAATTAATGATAATAGTAATAAAAATTAATTGCCGAGACAGATGGTGGAATGAACCTTCAGACTACTTCAGAAGTTTTAAGTGCTAAACACATAGT
This sequence comes from Magallana hongkongensis, assembly GCA_016163765.1. Lineage (NCBI taxonomy): Eukaryota > Metazoa > Mollusca > Bivalvia > Ostreida > Ostreidae > Magallana > Magallana hongkongensis. The sequence goes on along the minus strand of WFKH01011926.1, from coordinate 4,961,828 downwards.
AGGGGGTGGTGGTGGTTGAATGGGCCCTTTGATCTATCAGTACATGTAAGTAATTACCACTTATTCATATTACTGATTATTGATCCCATGCTAATTTATTCATTAGCCGTGTTTACCACCTGGTAATAAAAGTATTTTGTTTATATCTATGTACTTATCAGTAGGGGGTACTGGTCAGGCAAACACATGCCAGACATGCCTATAAGTGGGCAGTCTGCTATTCTATTTTATGAAGAAAATCAATGAAATTAATTACAATTTTTCAAGCATATGATGGCTTGATCTGATTTATAACAGAAATATAGATCTTCTGGTTCCCCATTGATAATTTTTATAGACTGACAAATATATATGTTAATTTGACATTATTTATACCTGCATATATAGTCACATAATGATTTAACTTATAATTCTTAATCAATTTTCACTATCCGAAGTAATAATGATTATCTATAATTAAGTTTCTAGCATGTGTTTGGGATTTTATATAACCTTGAATGATTCATAAGAAATTGATTACAATTGCGTAAAAAGTTATTTATAAAAGGGCAATTTTTATTTAATTCTGTGAAAAATTCATCGGTAACAACAGTCAGCAGATCGACACAATCTTATGATGTAGCTATACACCTTGAAAATTCAGGTATTCTGTAAGGCTTTTTAAAAAGAGTAGGTTGTTGAATCTATACAAAAAAAGCTTTTTCAAATTATACAAAACCAGTCAAATTTTATTTAAAAAATGAGAAAAAGTTGCATGAATAATATGTCTTGATAAACACTGCTCTTCAGTGCTCGATTTGAACAATAAAAATGGGTTACAAAAAAGCATTTGCTCATCAATTCTTTATCAACCCAGCCACCATTTACTTGAATTTAAAAAAAAAATTGAAGTAAAACTAATGTAAAATTGACTTATTAAAACTTTCATTTCAGCAGCAGCCTTTTTAATAATGTTCTTTAGAATATAAATCATCTGGATGAACTTACTTGAATTTAAAAAAAAAATCTGGATGAGAGAAAAAGAGAAGGGGGGGGGGGGGGCAGGAGTAGGTTAAATTTAATTATGTTGTCACTAAAGCCAGGGACGTATCGACATCTGACAACGTTTATTAATATTCCTGATATTTACTCATAAGAATTTTGCAAGCCGGTACTAATATGCTTTCGTTTATATTCAAAATGCCAAAAAAGTCTCTTATATCTAGATTTAAAATAAAACGTCCCTGTCTTTACACACGTACAGCATAACAATTTGGAAAACATTAAACGTTGACTAACCTTTTCTTCTACTTCTTCTACTTTGGATTAAATCTGCTGCACAGGTTTCTATCTTCAGATGAATAACTTTAAGATGTATCGATCGAATGTTTCTTTCACAATGTATACTCGGACTACAGTCGTTTTATCTGTTTATCAGTATTTAAACAAAAATTGCGCCAATCACCGCGCATGCGCGAATAGTTTAAGTAATCCCGATCTCGATTCATTTTCCTAAAACCGATTCCGATGACAATAACACGCAAGATAATATTATTATTCATGGCAATAAGATAAATATTTCAAAGTTGCATTTTGCATTTTGAATTTATATTTTTAAAACATAAAATTAATTATATAAACAAATCAATCTAATTAATGCTCAATTACATTGCAAAACAGTTCTTCCAGGTGTGTGTGTGTGTGTGTGTGTATATATATATATATATATATATATATATATATATATATATATATATATATAACACCACTTGCTTTTAATATACAGCATAGTATTAATTTATATTCTGCACATATTTGGACAAAACTTCATTGAACACGGAAATTTCAACGTTGAATCAACGTTGAATAAACGTTGCAATTTCAACGTTTAAAAAGGAGTCACCATTTCAACCTATAGTTTGGACAAAACTTTATTGAACACGGAAATTTCAACGTTGAATCAACGTTGAATGAACGTTGCAATTTCAACGTTTAAAAAGGGTCACCATTTCAACCTAGTTTCAACGTTGAAATTTGGTCATTATTTCAACGTTGAAACCTCAACGTTGATTCAACGTTGAATTTATGTTGATCAACGTTGCAACCATATATCAACCTATATGCAACGTTGAAGCAACGTTGCGTGCCCACTGGGTGGATAATGATTTTGTACAGAATATTTTTTTTTAAATGTCGTCTCCAAAATGTAAGACGTTACAATTAGAGTAATTATAATTAGAGTTATTAATGAGGCTATGAATAATAATAAGACATTATTGCAGAAATTATAGGCTATCAAAATGAGACCCTAAAGAAACAAACAAAACGAATCGGGATCTGGAGGCGAAACTAAACAAAGCAACGCATTTTGCATGGGAATTATATCTGACCGCTAATCGCAACGAACAATATTAGAGGAAAACTACAATAAGATCAACGGGGGTAAAAAGATAGAGAGAAAGTGATTGAACTCGCTCAGAATGCCATAGAACGTGAGTACGGTGAAGAGATTCAAGACAAAGACAAAATCGCCGTTCACAGTATCCCGGGGAAAACAGGTGAGCCGGGCCGATTTTAGCAAAATTAAAAAACGGTAAAGCAAAAACCAGTGTCATGCGAAATATATCTGCTATCAAGCAGAATACAAATGGGAAATACTGGCTTTCAGATGAAGTCGACACCGCTCTTCACAATAATAAGCTAAGTGAACATACGAAGACAATCAAATTGCTTGGTTCTTCAGCTGAAGTGTATTCCGTTAGGTAAATGACAGAGGATGAGGTTTGAATTGGTGAGAAGAACAAATGATCCGAATAAATCAGTATCTTCCATTCTATTCGTGTGAATAATCACGAACTAAGATCTCTATATGATAATGTGCGAGGTTTTAATAGTACTTTCTGGCTTCAAATTCTGATTTGCTTGTTTATAGTAAAGCACCAAAAACTATCATTGACATAAAGTATGGTCCTAAGACTCGCGTGCTCGTTGATTTTTCAATAGTTTAAATGTTTTATACATGTTTTTTCTTTACCTTTCCTATTCTTTATCTTCCTTGCTCACGTCAAACTTATTTGTTTTTAAGATAGGCACAGAAACCAAAGGCTCTATATCAATGAGCCAACTGTCAGCTAATTGTCAAAGATTGAGGAATATCTACAAACAAAGAGATGTTTTGTAATTACTTATGAGGTATTAGCATTATATACTGCCTTCAGGATACACATTTAAAAGGAAAATGATATTAGAAATATGGTGGGTTTTGATTCCTTTTTTAATTCTTTTTTCATCCAACTCAAGAGGAATATTAGTTCAATTTAGTAATAACTTTGATGTTAAAGCTCAAAATTAAAAAGGTGAGGGTAATTATTTCATGTTGTTTTAGAATAAGAGAACGACAGAATTCTGAAAAGGAGCATGTTTTGCATTACTACACGTACATGTGTATCACTATGGACAACAAATGTATGTATTTATATGTGTATAATTGTTGAATATTAAAAAATAATTAAGAAATAAACAGCAATTTAAAAAGTTCACCGGGATATGAAGTTGGTTGGTCACGTGATCAAATCCTGTGAAGCCCGAAGGGCTTCTCAGTAGATTTGATCACGTACCAACCAACTTCATATCCCGGTGAACTTTTTAACATTGCTGTTTATTACTTATATTTACGTTTGAAAAAGACAAATCGTTCAGAACTGTTAAAATAACCGAGATTTTATGTTTACAATAATCCAAGCGACAAGCGATAAGCGCGTGCTATGATCATTGTGACGTCACGAAAACGTTCATACAGAATTGAACGTTTTCGCTTTTCTATAGGTTCATATAAGGAAAAATATTTGCAAATGTAAATATAGTCAATTTAACTACTAAAGAGTTGAATATATGTAATGCATGCATTCATAAAAAATATAATTTGTCAGTTTCAAACATTATTATAAGCACTACTCACCTTATATCTACATATTTAGCACAGACTCGTTCATTTTTAATTTTTAAACAATCAACCAAAATTTGTGTGTCAGTCATAGAGTTCTAAGCAAGATAAAGAGCTTACAATTCTTTGCTGTGTAAACGAGGTCCATGCCATATTTTTGTTTACATTGGCTCAATTATATACCAGTAAAACTTCATTTTCAAGCTGTTTCTGGCGCTTCTAATTCTTGTTAAGCATAGAGAAATAGTCCTTAGCGCAAAGCGTTGATCACATTTAATTTAGGTCTAAAACTGTTTTTTGCACTTCAACATTCAAAGCGTAAACAAAAACATGACGTAAGCTTTGTTTACATAAAAAAGAATTGTGAGCTCTGTATCTCGCTTATAACACGACGAATGAAACTCAAATTTTGGTTGACTCTAAGAAATGCCAAATTGAAGCATTGTAAACATTAAAAACGGAAAAAATAATTTTTGACCAATATCGTGACCATGCACCTTTAATGTGGTATGGGACACTTTTATATTGTGACGTACTGTTTATCGAAATAAACAATAAAATCAAGTGTAATGTTATAAACAGTTTCTTTCCCGAAATATAACACTAAGAGCATAGCGCAGTGATTTAGAGGGTTCGATACGAATCTGTAAGTCACGAGTTCGAATCCCGCTGGGGTTTTTAAAACTTTTACCTTTCCAAAAATTTTTAAAACGTATTTTATGGCTAAATATTGTAAAATTTGAAAATTCTAAACCGGTGAAAGTATTTTAATTTAATTGTACTTTAATCCACATTAATATCGACTTATGTCCCATACCACCTTACTTGAACTCTTCCTACGAGGGAGATGAGATAGAAATGAATTCACTTAAACGCTTAGAAGATATGTCAATTTTGTTCGTGTGTCACGCTTTCAAATAACATTGATTATCAACTGTTTTGTATGGAAAACGTGAAATCTAAAATAATAATATACTTTTTCCCTGCTATTGGCAATACATTTTGTTATGTCATCTGCAGCACACGATCATACATACGTGTTGGATGATGAAGGTTAGCAGATGATTAAACTATACATGTCTGATGAATAGTATTTAAAACTATAGTTCGATCTCTTGAATTGATCCTAACTGCTCAAATGTGGAACATTTGCAATAAAAGACTTGCATTAGAAGTAAATCGAAAGGTTAGGGATATGTTTGACATTACTGTATTCTAAATTAAAACAGTTATAGGTAGCATTAGCAGTGAATGCAGTGGACTGAGCCTACTATTTGTAACAAATGTTTGCAACAAAAATCACCTACATTTATGTTACATTAAAAGTTTAAAATTTATCAAATTATTAAACTTAACTATAACACAAATGTTGTTATTTGAAATAGAAATTTGTGCGTTTATGACCTATAATTACGTATCAAAATTTAATAATTGAAATTAGTTTAATTAATTTATTTCGTTTAGAGCAATGAAATATCTCATAGTTACATTCTTTTAACTTAAATGGTGTTCTTACATAAATCTTATTTAAACTAATTTTCACTCCCAAGGTTTACTAGCACATCTTATGTAACATATAGAATGTCATTTTACATCAAAGAATTTTGACAGGCTGTTAGGTAGTAATGTAAACATTTACGTTTTTCGGTTTCTTTGGAAATGAATTCTTCGGCGCATTAGCTTGACACTTCAAAATTCCATGTAGATAAACGTGTTTATTTTGTTTCGGCTTCAGGTTAATCCTGTCTTTGTTACAGGTCTTCTTTGCGGAAATGCGAGTAATTGTTGTAACACCTTCTTTGGCTTAGCTAGCAGTGTCAAGCATCAAAGAAATTTTGCCGAAATTGGGCGTTAACCTTTTTAAAATGAGTTACCTGATTGGTCAATTTCAAGTCCGTAGAGTGACCGCATTGGTAAGTGATTTTTACGAAATCACTTTCCAACTTGCGGCTCATTGAAATAAATATCTTTTAATTAATTCTACGGATTTTGATTCCTCAGGTAAGCTCAAAATTATTTCTAAATATTTTTTTATTAATAATTATTTTGTAGAAAACCTTATTAATATTTTAAGATTATTTTTTGAAAAGTTTTTCTTGTTATTTACTTGTAAAGAATTTGATTAATAAATCATAACAATTCTTAAATTATCAAATCTAAAATTCTGATCAACTTATATTAATTTTGTTCTTGAACTAAATAGCGTTAGTAATTCGTTTCCTTTAATATATTAACTAGTTGCACGAGTTTTTCATACTACTGAAATTATTCTTTAATTTAAATTTTACCGCGCTGAATTAAAAGAACTCTTCTGTGCAGGGGGATAAACAAGTTAACGTATACGAAGTGAAAAAAGAAATTTTATCCGCTAAATTCTAAAACATGTTAAAATTTTAAGTAATCATTTTATTCTTTCGATAATTCATTTTCGATCCATCATGTTATTACATAGGAAACATTTTATAGGTAAGCCTTGTGCTTGATCTTGTTTTGATTTCTTTTTATGTGTACTGTACGTTATTTTCACTCGTGTTTACATGTTTGTTTACATCATCATTTGTGTTTTCGATAATGATTCTAATCTCTTAAATTGTACAAATTTATATTTTTATATCTGTGCTTTGAAAGCACTTTCCAACTTGCGGCTCATTGAAATAAATATCTTTTAATTAATTCTACGGATTTTGATTTTGATTCCTCAGGTATTGTGAATGTGAGTATCTCACATAGCCACAAATCAGCTGAGCTATTCCCCAAACATCACGACGGTGAAAATCATAGTGTGATATTTATTTGGTGTAGAGATCCACCTGAATGAAAAAATGGGAAGACATTGGAAAAAATAAATGCCTGGTGTTTTTATAAAATAAAGGGCAAGAGGGTGTTGCTAAAACGCGGAACGGAAAACGGAACGGAAAGCGGAACGGAAAGCGGAACGGAATGGAATACGGAAAATGTTTTATTATACCTCAATATGATTATTCTATATAACGCGACATCTGATTGGTTCTAGACAATCACGTGCCAGGGCAATAAAACTTCATATTTCCCTCTCATCGTCATATTTTTCATGATATCCCACCCCCTCGAATTTTCATTCCATACTTATGAAAAATACCGAGGATGAGCCTACGATGTAATTAAATAATTCTATTTTAAAAAATGTTTTAAATCCTTTTAAATTTATATCAGAAAACTGACATAAAAAGAAACCCGTAAACATTAACTACGTTATTGCTTTACTACAATTGAAAAACGATTAAAAATTGATGTATTCTAAATTATCACCTGTCGTTCGGTATAATAAACAATTTATTGCATGATTGCCCGAGGGAAATATGATTTTCCATGGGGGAATAAATCTTCATATTTCCCTCACAATCATGCAATAAATGTATAATATAATGTAATTTACTTGATATATGTGTCAAACAAGCTAAAAACGATATACTATATGTAATTTTTTAATATTGTTAAGACTGTTATTCAAATTCAAGTTTAATTATTTAGAAAATGTATGCATTGCATGCTTTGACCAATAGTCCAAGTTTATCAAACTAAACAACATATCCAGCTCTCTATTCGGATTAAGTTGCAGGAATGTACAATTATGTAGGTTAACGTAAAGAAACTGTCATACCTAAAATACTAGGAATAAGTAATCTAAAACGATAGAAAATGTAGACAACGAACGCCGATATTAGAAGAAAGAAAGGAGACTTTGCAGGACATCTAGAGCGTTAGTGATCCATTAAAATGATTCTGTTAGCAAAACCTCGTAACAATGATAGTCGCGGTCACGTTTTTGATATCAATAATGCTATTTATAAATTTTTAAAATAGTATGGATCACTAGAAATTCAATGTGGATGAGAGTACATCATGTTTGAATTTTTTAAAATAAGTTTAAAATCCCAAGCAAGTTTCGAAGTCATGAAAAACACAACCAAACGTTTCAACCAACTGCCCTTCACTATTATTCCAACAATATTACAAAAGGAAAATAATTTTAAAAGTTATTTTAATAGCTTTAATCACAATGTGTACACTTCATTTTTCCGTTTCGTACTTTTTTAAGCAAATTGAATGGAATTATTTAGTTGATTCCGAAGAATGATATCAAATAACTAATCAACCTCTTGATAATAATCATTCATAAAATATGAATAAATGATACAAAGTAAATAGTTTGTGTCCAATCTATACAATATTTAAGCGATAAACGTCATAGTATTTTTCCGTTTTCCTTTCCGTTTCGCTTTCCGTTCCGTTTTCTGTTCCGCGTTTTAGCAACACCCTTTAAATACACATTTACACGGGGTGTCCCAGCACAAAATTCTAGTTTAAGAAAGAACCACATTTGAACCAAAATAAAATGGACTGCCTTTCTTATTCCCAAGGGAAAATGGCATACATGTAAATCAGTTAATTTGTTATATTTGGACAATACTTTCTTTCTTAAATAAACATGATTAATCTAAAAAGGGGATTCAATCAAATATTACTAAAATACTACTGTACACAAAATATTGGCTATTAGAAGTCGGACTCATTTAATTATACACGATACTTTGTGGACAGTTATAGTGTTCCGAAATAAAAGGGTAGAATGTGAAAAATGAAATAACCCTAGCTGATGCCAAATGTTTAATCAAAAGACACAATCATATTGTATAAAAGGTTCTTATCTAATTACTGGTATTACATTCAGAAGAACATTTCATGGAGAGAAATAGTGAGTCACAACAACCCCTATCAAGGCATGTTTAAGGATACTTTATGTTTTCCAGTAAATTTTTTGTTGTTGTTGAGAGAGAGAGAGAGTGGGAGAGAGGGAGAGAGAGAGAAATAGGAGAGAGATATAGATAGAAAGAGAGAGAGAGAGCGCAGTTATTTAATATACCTGTATATGTATATGTATCTTTTTACCAACTTGCAAAATGGGTCTTTGTTTCCCAGGGGGTGTGGGGTGTTTAATTTCCAGTGTTTATAAATACTATATAAAAATAACAATGTGAATCTTGGGGAAGGGGTTCAGACCGCTACCCCTACCTACCCACAGAGAGACACACAAATTTAAGTATGCTATTGTAAAGTGTGATCTAATCACATTAAATTATGAGTGAGTGATTACTACATGTGTATAAATCTAATCTGATGAGGCAGACATTAGTGATTTTTCACTTGATTAAAATATTTATTCAAATACCAATGATAGTGAGTGATATACTCTCTGACCATAGAGAGTCTAAGACTTCTAAGACATTTTCATTTTTGGCCTAGAGCATTAATGAGGGTGTAGATCCTATTGAATTGTTACACGTGTTGGGACAGGATGCTACTTTCATTGTTATTTGCATCCTATAGGTTAAATGTATATCTTCACTAAAATCCTCTCTTTAATTAATGATTTGTAAAATCTTCCTTTACATCAAAAAAAAAAAAAAAAAATAAAAATCATTTTTTCTTTTAACACTTCAGTTTCACTTGATTGTGAAGCAATGATGCTGGTGGTCACATTTGTTACGTAGCACATTCCACAACTGATAAGCGACCTTTTCAGATTTTACGCTCGTGCGTTTCCGTAAGAATGGAGAAAATGTCACATTCAATTGCTTATATCTGCTAAACCAGAGCAGATATCAAGGTGCGGATTTTGGGAGCTTTCTAAGATAGATCATTTCTATTGATTGCTGAAAAAAAAATTTGACTGGAGGTACCCTTTAAATCAGACTGCTCATGGACAATGTCAATGTAACTCTTCTTATATCAACTACTTGTTTAAGAAAAAAATAATGGTAGAGGCCAATTTGTTTATTCTAACAAACATCAAAGGTCACAATATATTTTGCTTTGTTCAAATTCTGATAGTGAAAATTCCCCATAGGAGAAAAATTGTTTCCTAAATATACAAACAACACATGCATGGAACTCTACTCTAATCAAGAGGTGATGATTAATGACCATTGCTGAATCAAATTATCGGAGGATGCAGTGTTGCAGTCATTCACAAATGACATTAATTAAATCAGACCGTGTGAAAGGGCAGGCAATGAATCTGACCCCAATGTAGGCATACTCTAAAACCTGGCCTGGCCTGGCCTCACTTTTGGCCTCAAATTTGGCCTGGCCCCAAATTTTGGCCTGGCCCCAAATTTGGCCTCTTCAAAAATTTTTGGCCTCAAATTTTAAAATTTCTCTATTTCTCATTTTCTAAGTTTTTCATTGAATTTTTATTTATTAAAAATTGAAAATTCAATGCTTTTTTCATGTTTAAGGGATAATCATATGGAAAAATATCAATTACAAGTGACCTGACTGATAAAGTTTCAATTTATTTAATCCATTTCTGTACACACACACAATAAATACCGGGTACATATAACATGCATGTACAGCACTGCTCTTACTATTGCCAAGGAATTGATTATGCCCAATAAAATTAACATTACAGGCTCTGACCACTAGTCCCAGTTTATCAAACTAAACAACATATCCAGCTCTCTATTCGGATTAAGTTGCAGAAATGTATAATGACGTAAGTAAACGTAAAGAGACTGTCATACCTAAACTACTAGGAATATGTAATCTTAAACGGTAGAAGATGTAGACAACGAACGCCGATATCAAAAGAAAGAAAGGAGACTTTGCAGCACATCTAAAGCGTTAGTGATCCAATAAAATGATTCTGTTTTCGATTAAATGATCTTTAAAATAGCGAGACAAAAAGGTTAGCAAACAGATGTTGCAGCAAAACCTCGTAACAATGATAGTGGATGTTGTTCGTCGGTCACGTTTTTGATATCAATAATGCTATTAAATTTATTAATAGCATTAAGTTATTGTCATATTATTGATCACTAAAAGTTCAATGTGAATGAGAGTATATCATGTTTGAATTTTTTAAAATAAGTTTAAAATCCCAAGCAAGTTTTGAAGTCATAAAAAAACACAACCAAACGCTTCAACCAACTGCCCTACACTATTATTCCAACAATATTACAAAAGGAAAATAATTTTAAAAGTTATTTTAATAGCTTATTTAATCACAATGTGTGTACATTTCATTTTTACGTTTCGTTCTTTATTAAGCAAATTGAATGCAATGATTTAGTAGATAGACATGCGTAAGAATGACATCAAATAATTAAGCAACGTTTTGATAATAATCATTCATAAAATATGAATAAATGATACAAAGTAAATAGTTTGTGTCCAATCTATACAATATTTAAGCGATAAACATCATAGTATTTTTCTGTTTTCCGTTCCGTTCCGCTTTCCGTTCCGCGTTTTAGCAACACCCAGGGCAAGATGGGTGAAAAAAATTAAATTCAGTTTAG
>WFKH01011926.1:4910913-4929998 GCA_016163765.1 Magallana hongkongensis | reverse complement strand
AAATAAAAACAAGATGGACAAACTCTTATAACATGAAGAAATTAAAACAGATCTTGTATTTTATTTACGGGTATATAAACTAAAACAATTCTAGAGTTCGCGGCTAAATAAACTCATATATGAGAGACGCAACTCTCGTGTATTAGATAACCGCTGACCGCTAGTTAGCCCCGTCGCGACCATGGTGACCGATTTTCTAGGCCGCGGGTGAGGGATAGCTTACGTTTCGGTACACACACAACTCTGATTCAAGGTAGATTTTAAATGCATGCAGTATGAAAACTCAAATGTAATACATAGATTTATTTTAAATCCGTACTTTGTGTTTTACTACAAAGGAAGAAGAATGTTTTGTTTTCCGATTCTCGTTTTAGGGATTGTGCACTATAAGAACTTAACAAAACTGACATAAACTCCTAAAAAAAAATCTATTCTAAAAAAAAAATCCCTGTATAAACCAGCATACTTTCTGTGGTAACTTTATGCTAGTTGCACGCACATAGACTTTCGTTAACTTGCCAAATTAAACGAGGTACATGTTAACATGTACAGCTTTTTACATTCATACAACACAAATCACCAACAAAATAACATTGTAACGACCTTTATGAGATCCCAACAAACAACTTTTCCAGCGACAGCCACGTCGAAATCCTAACCGTTTTTGAGTTATTAAGCAAAAACTTTCAAGCGCTATTGGCCCTTAATTTTAGGGGCCAGCCCTTTTTTGTTGGTGTCAAATGAAAGCCCTTAACATTCTGCACAACTTTTATTATACATGTCTTTACAAAATATTTTTCGTGTAAAAGATACAAAGAAAAATATGTCTAAATTTTCGCACTTTTTGGAACCCTATTTTTTGACCCCCTACCTTTGTCTAAATAAAAAACATAATCCAAAAACAAAAATCGATGTGCACAACTTCAATGTCTCTCTTATTCAAATTCGTTGGATTCCCATTCCCTGCTATCATAGTCTCGGAGCCTTTGTCTGGAAACCAAAGGCCCTAAAAATTTTTAAAAGGGGAATAACTCGTTAACGGAAGAGGAATTTTAAAGTTTATGAAATGTTTTTGATAGTGTTTTGTAATGTCTATGAGCCCTGAAAATTTGAGCAAAAACCGTTCAGAAATGAGCAAGATATGAAGCCTCAAAGTTCGCGTCTAGGAAGAAAAAAAAAAAAAAAAAAAAAATAAGAATAAACTTACAAGCACAATAATAGTAAGGTCTTCCGTTGGAAACGGAAGACCTTAAATAAGAGGCATTCACTTATTCAAACTGTAAAGAACTTCAATATACAGCGATGTCACTTGACCGGTGCATAGGTAAAGTACCCAAGCCACGTTCAGTGAGGCGTGACTAATCCCGTCTGGCCAGCACTGTCGGTAAATTTCAAAGTGATTTGGAAAGTCGGAGTGTTTATACAAGCTGCTCATAAGGGGCTAGGTCGTGAAAAAGGTGTGAATCTCAATTGACAGACGTGATCTTTCTATTATATTAAGCGGGGTGCACTTTTTAAGCTATTATAATAACCGATGTAAATTACAATGATTTATTAAGAAATGGTTTTGTGTTTTGAAAAACTATTATATTAACCGAACTATAATATTAAACGGGTATTATATTAAGCGGGGCCCTCTGTAATACATTGAGTATTCAAGCCACATGAAGGCTACCTTATAATTATCTTTTCTGACAGTCCCATTGAGTATTTGATATATATAGTCCATAATGTGTTCTAAACATTTAGAATTTCTACAGACTGCAGTATTTTAGTAAAATCAAACTGGAAAAGATCAAATTAAATAGGAGGTTTGTTTGTTTTTTCTAAAACACAATTTCCCTTAAACCTCCACATGTGGGTTACGTTAAACATAAAATTAACTTTGAACAGCCTTACAAATTATACATTATTCGATTGGGAGACTTAAAACCTTTGTTTGGGAGACTTAATTACACGTGATCACTTACATATTAGTGAGATCCAACGCTTTGTCCACTTGTTCTGCCCGTACAAAGTCCAATCGTATTTGTTTCATCCATTCTACTTCCACGTAGTTCTTGTGAGTGTATCCGTCATCCAAATGCTTCAGGATGTTATCCATGTCGAACGAAAACAACAGATTATCTCTGGTTAAACTGCTTAACTTTTTAACACTGTTTTCGAAATCTGGGATGTCTGGAAAGTTTTTTAAAATGTCAACTTTAATATCCTGCATAAATTCCTCAATGGAGTCAGGTTTTTCATTGTAGAAAATGTTTGAATTCATAAAATCCATATATTGGAGAGTTCCTGTTCTCCCATCTGTTAAATTTCCTTCTGTATATTTTTTGTCAATTTCATCGTCTTCCTCTGAAGTTCTGAAGTCTATCTGTTCTTCCAAGGAAGATGACCTCATAATTGATTTCCTCTTTGCTGAACATTTGCACTGCAAGTCTGATGTATCACTTTCTTCACCCTTTAAACAATTACATACAAATGTTAGATACAGTAAAACTCTTAGATGTTTCGTACAAACACAAATATTTACATCTACCAAGTATGATTCCCTCTACTTCTTACGGAAACATAGTTAATTCATAGCTCTACAGAAAAAGCCAGACTGAAATCTACACGCCCCGTTTATCGATTGGTCAAAATCTACAGCGGCTGAAACCAAGGACCAACCTAGGATGATGTCAGACTCATAGTCTCACAAGAAACGATTTGGCTGTTTCTTTTAGCTAACGTACTTACAGTACCGATCAGACCCAACCTAACACCAGAGTTAACCCCAACTAAACCCCGGGTTTACTTTTGGGGTTTACTCTGGGTTTACTTTTTGAAAATTTGGGTCCACTCGGGGTTTACTTTGGGTTTACTCTGGGTTTACTTGAAAATTGCTTTTGAGGTCAAATGTACGCACTGAAGTGTGAAGCAGACCCATCTTTTATCTTACCATCCTACTGCCTGTAATTCCTGCCCCTTGTATATTCCGAATACACAGTTAGCGACTTCTTTCAGGGGTATACTTCTGACCGGGTTTACTCTTTGTGTCCACTCTGGGTTTACTTTGGGTTTACTCTGGGTTTACTCTAGGTCCACTCTAGTAAACCTGGAGTAAACCCAGAGTAAACCCAGAAAGTAAACCCAGGGTTTTAAGTTTGGGTTTACTTTCTGTTAGGTTGGGTCTGATCGGTACTGTATGTACATTAACAGTAATTTAGTGAATTTTACTTACTTTTTATAGTCAATCTATTAATTAATTAAAAGAAAGATGTAAATATAGTGATGGGCAATCTGACCAAAAACCATAATCGATTATCGGAAATAATCGGACACATATAATCGATTATAATCGGTGTTTTCATCCAAATTGTTTGGATGGAAACAGTAACATATTTGAAATCGATAAGTAGCATCGTGGGCCTCAGAACAATAGATAATCGATCATCAGCGACAATCGTTTCATCACTATGTAAATATAAAGTTAACAATAAAATGCTTTCTTTGATGATTCATGCGGGTTATGAAGGTAGCGATCATTGCAGAAAAAATACATAACCCGCGTTAGCAGAAAAAATACATAGCCCGCGTTAGCAGAAAAAATACATAACCCGCATTAGCGGGTTATGTAATTTTTTTCTGCAATGTTGCCACCGTCATATCCCGAATGAATCACCAAAGAAAGCATTTTATTGTTTAAATGTATACTAGCAAAATCTTGGACATTACAAAGTTATAATGTAATACTGTATCATATTATAAATACAGTAAAATATCATATAATGAAATTATATCATGATTCAATATCATAGGAATCATATTACGGTATATATCAACAATCATTTCTATCAAGCTTGTTCAACAAGTGTTAAAAAATTATGCACCATTCTCGCAATATCCGGAAATGACCGTTTAAGGGGCTGACCCTATAACTTCTTTTACATGTAACAAATAAATTATATTGTTAAGCACATTTTTTTGAGCATCTTTTTTTCAATATTGCTTTTCAAAATATTGATTTTCCATTTTTGTGATATAATTGAAGATCAAAATTTTAGACTTTTGGCCCCTTAAAATCCCTAATTACATTAGGCCACATAAAATTATTAGATTCTCATCCCCGCCCGCCCCTCTGAAAATGGCCCGCCCCGATGCATTTTATTTTTAAAAAAAAATTGTTTGGAAAAAAAACTGGGCTCGGTATACAAAAAAATTCAAAACATTTTAACGGCTGCCAAACATGTGGATTACCGTTTGATTCCAGTCATGATTGTTATCATTAGGATACAAATGTCTTTGTTCATTAACAGTTAATTTGAAATAAGATGGAATTAAACGATTAAAAGTGGGTTTGTGTACTCAAGTTAGCATTAAAGGTGTTTTTTAAAAAATAAAAAATAATAAATAAAATCCGCCCACCCGCCCCATATTTTTTGCAAATCAGGATGAGAATCTATATATTAATTTTATGTGGCCTTAACATGGAATAAACAATTGTAATGTATAGGTTAATAATGTTATAATGAACACAAATACTTCTATCACATACTACAAAATATTCCACGGTTAAAAAGTTATTATTATAAGATTTTAGCAGTTTAGAGACCTCTCAGCTCCTAATTTGAAGGGCCAGCCCTTTTTTCTTGAGGTCAAATAAAGCTCTTGATTTTATATAGCTTTTTTGTCATGTTTGTTTAACACATTATAACAAAATACTTTCAAGAAAAGAGATATTCAAAGAAAACCAAAAAATTGTGAAGCTTTTTTCTTAACCTTAATTTATGAGCTTGGGCAAGCTACTGCACCTTTAGTCACAGAACAATTTAAATGCCACATGTCAGACCTACAATTTTTCATGCCAAAGCGAGCTCCAAGAAATGGGGAAAAAGAATCCGAACGGAAAAAAATAAGGTCTTCCATTGGAAACAGAAGACATTTATGAAAATTACCATAATTGAACTTCCTGAAATAGATGAAGATTCAATTTGTTCTTCATGTTCAAGTTTTCTTTTCTTTCCATCAATATTCCTTGCAACCGGTTTCATGGATGATGCCATAGCTCTAAAACAAAGATTAAAATAGGGTTAGAAAAGTAACATGCACTAAAGAATTATATGTTAATATAAATTTTGAAAATATTCTCCGATGATAACGATACTGTTATTTAAATGAATTCTTTGTTGTATCATATCTCACACTGGGAAACTTTTTTCAGGGCTACATATTTGCTAGATTAAAAAGAGATGTAACATGATTTCTTTTGCAGGAAATTGATTGAAAAATTTAGTAAAAACCTAGGAGCTTCCGGGGGCTTCGACCCCTGAACCCCCACCAGCGCTTTGCCCTGGACCCACTGCATGCCAGCGATCACGGCGGCCCCCAGACCCCCGAATGTTTTATGCGTACATGTACACTTCATTTCCATTCTGGCTACGCGCCTGTACATGTATTTTAGTGTATTTCATTGACTTTAATGAAGTCTATCCCACATCCCAAACAGATCGTAAAGTGTGGTGTATTTATACCGAGCGCAGCGAGAGGCGGGCGAAGCTTCGGCTCTTCGGCTATCTCCGAAGACAAAAATTGTACGTTTTTCATACGAGGCATCATGTCATAAAGTAGACTGAGCACGCGACGTTTAGTTAAACTTTGGCTAATGGTTTGAGTAGACAGGCGGATCCTACTGTGTGCGTTTCAAATAAAATCAAACTGCATTGTTAAATCTGCGCTCGGTCCAACAGTCACACCGTTTACATATTAATCAAGTTTTAAAAGCAGAGGTTGTCATGGACGCCTATGCAATACAAGGTGTTTTTCGGACCATTCCGGAAAGGCCTAAGAAGTTGCGATTGACGTCATTTACGCGCCAAATTGACCGTGAGGTTGTGAAGTGAAAGTCATTTTCATTTTCGATTTAAAAAATTTTTCTATAAACTTTTTTGTTTACATAAGACTAGTTAGTAGTTTATGGGATCTATTTCCAAGCTTTGGTTAGTAGTTTTAAGTTTGGCTAAACAACAGACATTTCAGACGGTTTCCTATAGGTCATCGTATGTAAAACTATGCTAGGCTTATTCGCCACAACATTTATATATCAATGTATATACTTACATAGCCAAAGGCGATCATGGAAGCTGAAAATCCGTGTCTTATTTCCAATGTGGACGAAGGTCTAGATCGAAAATCACTGTCAGACTGATAGATCACCATCTCACTTTTACATCCAGTAACGTGCATTAGTTTCGTATTAAGTAATATCTTTCAAAATTCAATTATTTAAAAATGATTATGATGATACATCCTCCATGGTTCTTGTTACAATAATCGAGACATATTCTCAAAAGTGTAATAATAGCAAATGTTCTGAAATACGAAACAATTTTTACAATCATCGGTGTCTGGTCAAATCGTTCACTGAACATCTCGAACACACGTCTATATCCAAAATGATCCAAAATAACCTAAATGGACAAATATGAAACTCAAAGGGAACGATGAATTACACGATGGAAGATTAATAAAGTATATGTATTACGGGATTAGATTTATTATAATTATATGGTAAGTTATTATAATTATTATGATAAGTATGTGGGGACCAATTACTTTTAATCATTCCGCAGTGGTAATTATTATCATATATATGTGACTGTCAATTATTATTATTATTTTTTTTTTTTTTTTATATTTTTTTGACCTTTTTGGGTGAAAAAAAAATTTTCGTTGATTTATATGTTCATGCATACATTGTAATTTTCTCCAGTAATTTTTGAATTGATATAACTGTCAAAATACGCCAGACGTTTTGTACACACATTTACATGTGTGTAGGCAAAATGACGAGTTGATTTCTTAACAATTATCTAGATCATGCAAAATAAAACGTATGCTGTCCATGCGATCCCCAACATTTTACAGCCCCACATCACTTACAACAGTTGCCAATATCACATCAACATCTTTTTCATTACAAAAATAGGGTTTATTTATTTCACTCTAATCCGATGTTGAACAAGACAATAAAAGAAAGGTTAATGCAACAGGTTCAAACAAAACTTGATTACTTATTGACAAATATTGTTGAGAGTTGATGTAAAAACACAACCGTGACACACAGTTAGTATTGCAGTGCAGCGCAAATTAGTGTGAGTGAGAGATTGACTAAATGAATGAATGAGTGATATGTAAATCAAAATACCGTAATACTTTATAAAACTACAAATAAAACTAAATCGCACTACTACATATGGCCTATGGCTAAAACGCTTGGCTTTACAGCGACAATACACATATATTTCATACAAAAAAACATCAGTATGAATATAAATATAAGCATTGAATGCTTATTTTTGGATGCCGTCGGTCCTATGACACACCAATGCGGTGCAGACAAAATTCATAGCGCGGTATTCAATTTGTCTGCACCGCATTGGTGCATAGGACCGACGACATCCAAAAATAAGCATTCAATGCTTAAATAGAAGATTGATTCTTTAAAAAACCAGTGGCCATGTTCACGAAAGTATATACTAAGATCTATCTCAAGACATGTCTTAGGTTATGTCTTAAGACATATCTTATGACCACTCTAATACATATCTTATGATGTTAACTGAAGCTATCTTAGACGTATCCTAAATTAAGATATCTTTGATTGACCAAATTCCCTTTTAAACAATAAAATATCAACAAAATATAATTTTTAAAAATATTTGTATTGTGAATGTATATCATAAACATACTTAAATAGAAAGCAATTACATTTTCAAAGATTTCTGAATTATGTTATTTGAGTCACCAGTAACGACTACATGTATTTCTTTTATTTGCCCGATTTTGTATCACTTATTACACCTTTAAACGTTTAGTAATTGCGTGTCTTAAATATATTTTTTTTCTTAATAATTTTATCACCTATATTCTAAATATCAGAGAGTCTTGGTCACCTTACTTAGAATCGAAATTCTCCGACACAGAGTTTCAAACACTCCCACAAGTAATGATACAAAATCGAACTCATGTAACTCCAGGGTGGGGTGGAAGGGGATGGGGATTTTCAAAAGCAGAGAAACAGAAATCATCGCTACGTAGTGGAAACTTTTGGTTATTCATGTGAATCTGATATGTTAAAACTGTACCGGACTTATTTACTGTGCAAGAAAAACTCATCCACGAAATGCAAATAGTTAAGATCAGACGCGACCTATCTTTCATTATTTTCTCTTTTTTTCCTATTTCCGCAATGTAAAGATTTCCACTGCGTTATGCCTAATTTATATTTTCATGTTACATGATTTTTTTCCATTTTGATATATGGTTTCAATCGAAAATATATATTTTGACTTTTTAAAAAAAGCATTTAAATGCATTTTGTATGCAATTAAAAGAAAAATTCAAAATATTCTAACTCCGAAATTAGCCAGGTAATGCACCCTGAGTTTTTGGACATTAACAGATTTTAATGCAAATAAAATAAAATAAAGAAGAAATAATCTATCAAGGAAAATTATATTAAACTGAGGAACGTCACATCTTTCCTTAAGGCAGGACACAGGGGGAGGTCTTGCAATTTGTTGTTGCGAACCGTCCCAGGTATGGTGTTCGGCTTCAGTGCCACTGGAAAGGCTCATGTATTTTACTGTTCCGTTATTATCGAAGTAAGCAAGTCCTATTCACAAATCATTAATTAATACCTGTAACATTCAAAGAAGTCCCCTTACACAGGGTCCGTTTTTCACATGCGTTAAGCTTCATAGGTAACGGACTGCACGCCTTAATGGAATTTTCATTTAAAACTCTGACGTCGATAAAGGAAGGATGGCATGCATAAATTAAAATGAAAATTATAAAAAAAAGAGTTTTACTTTATTCTCATATTAAATGCATGTAAGCACCTCTTTTCAAAAAAGTTTTTGAATTACCGGGTCAATCAGAAAGAGTGTCTATCATATACTGTGTCTTGGCGAATTCAAGACGGGACAAATCGTTTGCCAGGGCCAAAATAACACTGGGCAGAACTAACACTGTATATAGTATTTGCATAGAAACAACAGAAACATCCGCATTGAAAAAAGACATTCAGGAGGTGACCTTTATAGATTTTACCTTAATGTTAAACATTGATCCACTCTAAGAGTCCCAGAGATTCGCGGTTAAACCATATATAATAATAATTCTGTATAAATGTAGGCATTATAGTTCTTTCTAGAAATAATTTAAAAATATTCTCCCTTTATAGTTTAATGCTTAATTTAAATCCTTACAGGGGTTTCTATTTTAGGAAATATCCATCTCGAGCTATTACCCTGTGTCAACCTTATCTACATATTTCAATATAGTATTGTATACCATGCTTGTTTTTATACAAACTTGTATAAATACTTGTGACGTTCACGTACACAGGATGCAGCTATATCAATAAGTGGACTGAAAGGTGACTGACAGTTGACAAAAGGTGACTGAATGGCATAGTTATGTCATTCTGTCACCTTTCTAGACCTTTCAGTTACATTTCTGTTGACTGAATGACAGAGCTTCATCCCGTGTTGGATACCTTTATGTTGCTAGCAATGCAAACTCTCCATAATTTTGTTAATGAAATAATTATAGCCGATGCAACTAAAATGTGACTGAAAGGTGACTGAATGACATAGCTATGCCATTTAGTCACATTTCCAGACCGTTCAGTTAACATTCAGTTGACTGAATGGCAGAGATTCATCCTATGGTATCAGAAATTTGAACTAAAACCCCTGTCACACCGGAGCTACGTCCTCACGGCGATCCCGCTGCGTCCTTAAATATGGTAAATCGCCAAGGTAAACGCAGTAGAGTCTCCTATAGCGCCGTAACAACGCAACGGCATCTTCGTTCGTCGCGGTGGGATCGCCTAGAACATTTTAGAACGCCATGCGACGGCGCGCACTTTGAACATGCACAAAGTACGCGCCGTGGCTCTGCGTTCTGATAAACACGCCGTAGAAGCGGAGTGAGGTCGCCGTGACAGCGCCGTAAGGTCTCCAAGAGCGCCACGAGAGCTCCGTTGGCGCGCTCAAGGAACGCAGCTAATCGCAGTGTAGACGCAATGATAAGTCAATTGCGCTTGCACGGAGACCTCTCGGAGTCCTTTGGGATCTCACTGCGTCTCTATCGCCCTCTCACTGCGCATCCACAGCGTTTGAACATGTTGATTTTCATTTGGCTGCGTTCACACAGCGACCCCAAAGAGCTGTTGCTGCGTTCATCGCGCTCTCTTGACGTTTCTTCCGCGTTTATTAGCGTTTGTACTGCGCTTCCACGGCGTTTCTTGTGCGTTGTCATCTAGACCACGAAAACTCGAACAATGGCTGTTGTACAATAGCATGCGATGTAGTAATTATCAAACTGGATGTGGATGACTATGTAACAAGTATCATTTGCTAATATTTCAGGACCTATCAAAGGACGTAGATGGGATTCATGCCATTTGGTTCTGATGTTTTCACATCTTTTCTATGTTTTCTAACAACTAATAACGGATCTTTTTTGTAGACCTTACTACTAAGAGTTTTGTCCTAGTTCTTCACAAATTATTTAGAAGTAGTTACGTTTCAATTACAATGTACCTATTCATCAAAACAAAACAATTTTTTTATCATTTATTTGCTAGCTGTAAATTCTTGTTTGTTTCCCATACAATTGTACAAAATAACATTAACCTACCAAGAAGTAAAGAACGTCTTGTGCACGCAGTCAGCGCGCAGAACACGCCGTGGACGCGCGGTAAAAACTCCTAGCACGTCATGAGCGCTCGGCGGATACTCAGCGAGAGCGCAGTCAATCGCCAAGTAGAACTCTGTGAAAACGGAGTTACACGCCGTGGGAGCTCCTTAGGAACGCCTCGGTCGCCGTCAGGACGCTGTGACATCTCCACTTGTAAAATTTTCAAATAAAATTGTACATTTTTTTTTAATTTTCCTTGCGATCCTACGGCGATACTATGAATTTTACAACGCCGTGAACACGCTGTGGGAACGCAATTTGGTGTGACAGGGCCTTAATGCACGTAAAACTATTGCTACAAGTAGTTCACACGTATGTGGTGTGTTTAGACAATATTAGAAATACTAGTATACAACTCATGATTTATGCTGAAACAGACTGGTATATTGCTTTTGATCAGCGATCACTTGGTATGTTAAGAGAATGGCATATTACATTTGACATTACATTGTATTATCTGTGATATCATTCATTTGGTTTTATTGCCACTTGGGCAACTCATAGTTCAGGTTTGGTTGAATTCAAAGGACCATCAGACGAAATATGGGTGTGTCTTTAAAAGTAGAGTTCGCGGTGAGATATTACTAATATCTTGAATGGACTATCAACGTAATTGAAGGAACAATACTAGTTTTTTTGTCTGAAATTTCATTTTTTATTACTTTATTACTGTGAACCAACTTTTATTCTCGTGCGAGAAATTTTTGCGAGGTTCGAGAGAGCCTCATTATCGCGAATATTTCTCGCCGCGGACCAGTATTTGCCATACAGTTGTAATAAAAAGAAACAGGTGTGGATAAGGCTTGGTCTCGAAAATTAGTCGCCGCGAATAATAGTTTGTAACTAGATAGATCATCGTGTTTTCATGAATCATTGAATTTTACCGTTAAGGATATTGTTTCCTCAGGTTTAGAATCGTCGAATTCAGATTGTTGTAAAGTTCAATGTCAGACCATACCTCAACATTTTGGTCATTAACCTCAAATGATTTTAGTGCCGGTGTAAAGCAGAATAATGACCTCCGTAAAATAATGACCGGGGGTCATTTTTTGACGTAGAAATGACCCCTGGGTCTTTTTTCTTCAAAATAATCCAATTATTTTACAGCTGAGAGGTCATTATTCTACGTTGAAAAATGACCCCGGTTATTATTTTACGGGGGGTCATTATTCTTCTTTACACCGGCCCAACATGGTAAATAAGAATAGTTTAGGTCTATAGATGATTTAGTGTTATCATAATTCAGGTTTTCTCTTGATCAAAAATAGGAAGAGTTTAAAAAATTGATAGAGGATATTGGGAATAATTTTTGTTCATTATTTAAAATTGTCGCTCACAACCCAAGTTTTTGTATTTATTTCGCTCCATTACCCTTTATTAACTTTATTTCAGTTTTTAAAGAGTTGACTAATTTATAATATGTTCACTGAATCCTACCCTAATTTTTCTCGTGATTTTTTTTTCAAATATTAAAAAAAATATTTAAAATAACCACTAACTCAAGAAGTGAATTATTGACCTTGGTTTTGATAACGACCCAGGGGTCATTTCTATACGTCAAAAAATGACCCCCGGTCATTATTTTACGGGGTCATTATTCTGCTTTCCACCGGCACTAAAATCATTTGAGGTAAATGACCAAAATGTTGAGGTATGGTGTCTATTAATGTTCAACGCATGTTTCAATATTTTATATTGCATGCTATACATATCTATTGATTGTCAACGAATCCAAATATTTCATAAGTATTTTTTTGCGACTGACAAAGATATATTTTAGTTAAAATACGTACATGCGTATTTCATTTAACTTATACTTATTTTCGTTAAGTTCTAATAATTCAATTGGTCCAGTATATTTTCTGAAAAAAAAATCACCATTCAATCTCTATAACAATTAATATGATTTATTTATGTTTAAGTATAAACCCGTTTTAAATTTAAAAGATAATAGTTAAGAAGTATTTTAATTGCAATAAAAAAAAAAAATTAAAATGAAAAATTGTATCAAAAAATAAAAATGAAATGTGTTAGCGGTTTTAAAGAGGAAATTCACCACGTGTATTTTAAATGCTATTCAGTATTTTTTTTTTTTGTGATGACTACTGCTGCTGCTGCTGCTACTACCACTGCTGTTGCTACTACTGCTGCTGCTGTTGCTGCTGCTGCTACTACTGCTGCTGCTGTTGCTGCTGCTACTACTGCTGCTGTTGCTGCTACTACCACTGCTGCTGCTGTTGCTGCTACTACTACTGCTGCTGTTGCTGTTGCTGCTTCTACTACTGCTGCTGTTGCTGCTGCTACTACTGCTGCTGTTGCTGCTGCTACCACTGCTGCTGTTGCTACTACTGCTGCTGCTGCTGCTACTACCACTGCTGCTGCTACTACTGCTGCTGTTGCTGCTGCTGCTACTACTGCAGCTGTTGCCTGCTACTACTGCTGCTGTTGCTGCTGCTGCTGCTGCTACTACCACTGCTGCTGCTGTTGCTCTTGCTACTACTGCTGCTGTTGCTGCTGCTGCTACTACTGCTGCAGTTGTTGCTGCTACTACTGCTGCTGTTGCTGCTACTACCACTGCTGCTGCTGCTACTACCACTGATGCTGCTACTACTGCTGCTGTTGCTGCTGCTACTACTGCTGCTGTTGCTGCTGCTGCTACTGCTGCTGTTGCTGTGCTGCTACTGCTGCTGCTGTTGCTGCTGCTGCTGCTTCTACTGCTGCTGCTGTTGCTGCTGCTACTACTGTTGCTGTTGTTGCTGCTGCTACTACTGCTGCTGTTGCTACAGCTGCTACTACTGCTGCTGTTGCTGCTGCTACTACTGCTGCTGCTCCTGCTACTACTAGTACTACAAACAATATTGTCATTACATTTGACTGTTTATTCTATTAAGAGTTTTGGCATAAAATGGTTTCCACCAAATCATGTACATCGCTAGATGCATTGCATATATGTTAAAGAACTAGTACCGTTAAAAAACCGCTTATTTAAACGCCTACAATACTTTTTATCTCTTTTTGTAGTACTAGTATTACATCTAACATCATATCTTAAGAAATCTCATAACATTTTTCAGATCATAAAACGTGGCTTTATTCATATAAAGAATACAGAAAATCCCAACTATCTGAGTCCCGTACATTCTTAACTTAATTCTCATTTGTTGTTTAATTGGTATATTTCTTACAAAAATTTTATGTTAATTTGAAATTGGCTTTCATTAAGTTTGTTTTTAAAGGGGCATGGCCACAATTTTGGGCAAAATTTATTTTCCGTTTTTAATGTCTGCAATGCTTCAGTGAGACATTTCTAATAGTCAAACAAAATTTGACTGTCAGTTGTCAAGTTATAAGTGAGATACATAGCTCACAATTCTTTGTTATGTAAACAAAACCCATCGCTCTTAGTCATCACTAAGAAATGTATCCGGGGTGTGGGGGTATCAAACATAAGAATTGACCTTTATTTTAAATCACATCTTTGAGTGACAGTTGCTGATTGGAATTAAATGAGTTTCGTCACCCATAAAAAACCACTTAAATATATATTTGTGTATTGTGCACATCATTATCCATGTTAAGAACACCTATCCAGAGAATGAAAGTAACTTGGAAAAGTGGTAAATATAAGCGCTTGATTACAATTTTACTTCGAAGCAATAAAGGTCGTTGTGTATGCTCGGTGTCTTAAGCAATGAGCAGATGAAAGTCTTTATTTTACCTGGACACAGCGTATCAAGTAAATACAGCGGACGTCGTAAATGCGAATATTTTATAAAGAGACTATGATACATAACTACTGGAGAGCTTCCTCGCTTTTTAGATTCCATGACATTTATTTTTTTAATGACTTTATTAGGTGGTTGGTATTGTCTTTTACACGACGAATTTATGAAAAGGGTTCCTTTCATCGCTATAAACCCTTATAATGAAATCCCCAACACGTTAAATCTAAATTATACTTAATTTCATTAAAAACGAAATAATATAAAACTGTTTATGTTGTTGAACAAACTAAGAAACTCAACACCAATAGCATTCATTATGTCTGCGAGATGTTAGTGTGACCGACATTTGGCGCAATACAGTTGATCATGTAGATGTTTTATTTCAACAATTGTTCTCCTGTCATACCATCTGACATCTCCAGAATAGCAATCTTTAGCTTCCAAATTTAGAGCTTCATCAGAGCAATGTATGTGTATGTTGTTAATACGCGAATTCTATCAATCACATGATAAATGTCCTTCTCTACCTTAACTCAACAGAATCAGGACACATGCGTTTCACAGAATCTTAAATCAGGTTCTGTTTGATTGTTTGTAAAATGTGTCATGACCTTAAGACTAGATTGTTTTTAATATATATATATATATATATATATATATATATATATATATTTTATTTGACGACGATTTGTAAATAAACATCAATTTTCGCCCTTGCATTTTATTTTCATTAAGCGTGAATAATACTTAAAGTGGCAATTCATGTCGACCATGTTACATTTGTATAACTAAATTGATCAATAATGAATAGGAATATTATCCAGGACATTATAACGAGTTTATATTTTAAATGTATATTTCATAAATTTCTTAAACTCCTTTGGATTAGAGTACTGAAAGGTATTATGAATAACAAGTATAATTGTGTTTCACATTTTATTAATTCGTTATGTATTGTACCAAACTGGGGCTTTCATAGAAATATCTTAGCGATACTGTCATCTATTTAATTTAATAGTAATAAATAATAATGATAATGATAATAATAATGGTTTTGTTCCATGGAATACAGGCACGTAGCATCTTAATTTTACATATAAAACTTTGAATTATCATGGAGTTGGCGCCCCCCCCCCCCTCCATTTTGGAGTATGTAAAATATTGAATGTAAATAAGGAAATTCAGAGTGAAAATGAAGTTATAGGTAGCTAGACTACCACACCCTCTCCCCCCCTCCCCCCACGGATTAAGATTTTCATGATTTTTTTTTTTTGCTTGTCAAGATTTTTGGATGAGTCTGCCCCCCCCCCCACACACACACACTTTCAAAAACGATGCTACGTGCCTGTTTTCCTAGTGTTATTGATATAAAAGAGTATATTTATACCAGGGATCAACTGTAATACATGACTGCGTAAAAATTGTACGTATCATTTTTTCTTAAACAACGAAAAACAAACCAAAACATTTAATGTATTTATTTAAAAAAAAAAAAAAGATAACAGCTTTTGAGAAAACAAGTTTTCGTAGATATTCATTGTCTCACACAAAGTGATTTGCAGGTTTTTTGCAAACGTAGGACATATTAAAGCTACACGGATAGTCGTGCCACGTTCGTGATGACGTTAGGAGGACAGCACAGTTCTCAGTCGTACTGCCTCCTGGTTCCCCATTGTCCCAGTTTGAATACAGCGGTTTTAATCCACTAGATGAATACACATATTGACCCTCATCTACTACATCAGTTAGGCCAATCCACACGTGTGTATAATCTAAAAAGAATAATAACATTACAATTATAAAACTGCGCGGAAACTATTATTTGATGTGCTGTTAAAGAGGTCTTTTTCATTTTTTCAATGATAAACTGTACAGAAAATAATACAAAGCTGGCCCTCATTAATCGCCAGTTTTAAAAGTGATTCCGATACATTAAAATGATATGTTATATAGAAAAATTGACATATTATAAACATTGTATATCTATTCGTCTTAGCTATTAGCACTCACGGGCAACATATGAGGCCAGAAGTGACGCTATTTTGTAGTTTAATCAAATCTGTCAAAAATAAGAATTTTATTATCTTTTCTCGCATGGGGGATATATAGCAATGCATGAGTGCATAATATTGATCCATAACGTTTGAAATTGTTAAAAATGCATTTTTTGTTTATACCAAAACACTTGAAGGCGGTATATTGGGCCTTTGAAAATAGAAAAGGCGATACAATAGCAGTACTATCATATAGACAATACCAAGAACAAAGTAATGTTATCCAGTGTGATGGTAATGACTAATCTGTTTTGCCAACGATATTTTTTCAATTATAGCTCACACCCTTTATTTTTATCCGAAATGTCGCACTTATCACAAATCGCATAAATATCTTCAGAATAATTCATGTACTAAGTGTAAGGAAAGCAAATTACCAATGTAATTAAAACATTAAGGCTACCACACTGACTTGTTCTATATTTGATGGTTTTAAAATCCAGGCGGAGTTTATCTTAAATATCCGAGGAATTCAATTTTCGAAAATTCCTTACAAAGTTGTATGTGATATTAATTATCAGTGATATCTCTAACCAATATTATTGATATCTATAGCAAGTATAGGTGATATCTAAAACTAATATTAGTAATATCTATAACCAATGCAACAATAAATTGAATAAAGAGAAATTCTTAAAAAATAATTTATCTTAACAACAAAAAAGAACATTAATGATATCTTACTGCGAATAAGACTTTGAAGCAACACCCACTTTTCTTCTGTTGCGTCTTTTATTTCAATCAAATTTGACCCCTTTTCGGAACAAGTAACCTGCAAAAATTATTTAAGTGCAGGTTCACGTAAGAATCAGGCAAACAGTGATAAGTCATATATTTCATATTGAAATGGTAATTTACTTTGAGAACAATATAAACAAGTGTTCTCAAAAAAAAATAAAAATTTTAGCTAATCATGCATAATTGCGAAGCTGTGTTACTAAAAATAGATCCACTCTGTCACATTCCTTAAACACAAGGAAAACACTAAGCTATAAAGATTTAAAAGGATTTTCAGAAATTCAGTGTCAATTCATTCATTAAAAAAATGTTGGTATGAAGTGAAGACAATGCCTTCTTCTTTTATCTCATGTTACAGAGGTGGTATCTCATTGGTTTCCATGGCAACCATGACCATAATTAGCCATACAGTCTTTAAAATTAGAGAAAAACGATCACTTTTATGTCTCTTTTTAAAAAAAACAGCAAACATATATGACAGTGTGTTATATATAAATGAATAAAGGAGATTATGAAATGATTTCTTACAATAAAAAAAGTTTTGAAAAATTAACAGACAGTTTATATAATCTAAGCAATCAAGTGGGATTCCTACAAAAAATGTAAAAATCTTTATCATTTTTACATGTATCTAAGAGTAATAATATAATTATATTTCATATTTTTATTTCATTTTAAAAATAAGGATTAGCTTTTGATATCATTTATGTGTAAATGTTATTGTTTTAACTATTACCGGTGTGAAAATTTGATCTTATATCATTAATGATCGGGATCGGAATACCAATTATTGTGGATCAAATGTGTACCGAATTTCCTCAGAGTTCTAATAGATACGTGCAGAAAGTTATCAAAATTTTAGTTTTCAACAATATTTAATGATGTAACACAAATCTTAAAACAACATAAAAGTATGTCTATCAAAAAGCAATGGAAGTAGCCTATGTTAGCAAGACTTACAAAGGGAACAACAGTCCGACCAGATGTTTATAGTGAGTAATATGTGCATGATGTATACAACCGTTAATAAACTTATATACAATATTTTTTTGTCTCGGTGGTCAATAATACCTGAACCTACATGTACTTTTGACGAATTCATATTATTTTTACGTAATTTGAAATGAGGTCAACTTGTAGAGGAATTTTGACTTTTAAAAATAACACAATTCTTTTTTTTTTTTTAACAAAGATGTCTGCAGATTTGTTAACCACCATGTAAACCATATTAAACAATTAAAATGAATTTATCATATTCAGAGCATAATTAAGTTGTATAAAAGAACTTACATATGGACCCTTAGCCCAGCCTTGCCAATCAAAAATAAATAATGTATATCTTTATTTAGTAAAACAGGCCAATAGCAAAATGTCTCACTTAAAATTGTTATTCATTATCATAATATCTGATATATAAATTTAGAATATGTTTGTAGACTATATGGGGGTAGGGGGTACCTCAGTAAGAGTGAATTTATTGTAAGCATAATTACTCTAACCCTGTTTGATTGTATATGTAATGTACGTTGGATATACCGCTAGTTTAAACACGTACATGCTTTATATTCCAGAATTTAACAAAACAAAATAAGTATTTTTCATTCCCTTTATTCATGTACATGTATATACACATATAAATAGATATTAGATATTTATTCAAATATACTAGTTTGATAAAATCAACAACACATATGTCAAAATATATCACACATACTATATATCAACCATCAACCAATATATAACATATTAATTTATTTTTTCCCAATTTGGGCCCAGGGAAGGCATACAAGTTTATAATTTTTCAAAAAGAAAATCCTAAATG
>WFKH01011926.1:4833570-4887151 GCA_016163765.1 Magallana hongkongensis | reverse complement strand
CATTTCTATATGTCTCTTGTAGCTATCTCAAAGTAAACAACTTTGTCTAAGCAACCAATATGGCGACAAGTGATTGGTTTGATAAAAAGAATTTAAAAAATCAAATGGAACAATAAGAACAACGTTTCGCGGGGTTGAGTCAGAGTAAAGAAAATAAATGGCAAGAAACAGGTTAAAAATCCTTAGAACAGATTAAACAAAACACTTGTGAAACATATCATGACGCGAGGTTGTATGAAACTAGTGAACCTCGACACCGAGTCCCAAATCAGTATGATGATAAAGATTTTTTCATTGGTCAAGTTAAAGCTATTACAGCCGCACTCTCATTGCCCCTTTCTTCTGTCATAACTCCTTTTGAAGGAGATGTTAAAAAAAATAAAAAATGGATAATACTGTGGCTTTCATACAAATATCTTAGCGATACTGTCATCTACTTAATTTAATAAAAATAAAAATTATAATGATAATAATATATGTGTTTGTTCCAGAGTTATTGATATAA
Organism: Magallana hongkongensis; assembly: GCA_016163765.1. Lineage (NCBI taxonomy): Eukaryota > Metazoa > Mollusca > Bivalvia > Ostreida > Ostreidae > Magallana > Magallana hongkongensis. Next base: position 4,886,646 of record WFKH01011926.1, on the reverse strand, counting down.
AAGAGTATATTTATACCAGGAATCAACTTTAATACATGACTGCGAAAAAATGTATGTATCGTTTTTTCTTAAACAACGAAAAAAAAAACCCCAAAACATTTTATGCATTTATTTTAAAAGAAAAAAAAGATAAGAGCTTTTAAGAAAACAAGTTTTCGTAGATATTCATTGCCTCACACAAAGTGCTTTGCAGGTTTTTTTTTACAAACGTAGGACATATTAAGGCTACATATATAGTCGTGCCACTTTTGTTCTTTCATTGGAATGGCAGCAGAGTTCTCAGTCGTATTGCCTCCTAGTTGCCCATTGTCCCAGTTTGAATACAGCGGTCTTAATCCACTAGATGGATACACATATTGATCCTCATCTACTAGGTCAGTTAGGCCGATCCATACCTGTTTATAATCTAAAAAAATAACATTCCAATTATAAAACTACGCGGAAACTATTATTTTATGTGCTGTAAAGGTCAAGATCTAGTAAATGAACGATGCCTACAGGTTTTATGAAATTTAGGATATAATTTTTTTTCAATCATGCTTTAATGCAATAGCTGTGTTTGATATGATGTACCGTGGCTTAAAATTTTGTTAAACTCCATTTAAATCCATGTTTTTAACAGTCAATTTATATGTTATATTAGGGAAATAGGTAACAAATCTCAGAGTTTTGTCCATTTCTGCATATTGAAGTATATCTAGAATGCCTACAGTCTTTCCAAGAACGGCATTAAACAAGCTCTTGACCTCCCCTTTAAACTGATGTCATATTGAGTTTAGATATCGAGGTTACTTTTCCCAGGACCGGTTTTAATATAGAATGTCAAGAAACTGTTTCATTTTCTAAATAATTCCTTCAAAGCCGTAAAGTATGGGAAAAAGATTTAACAAATCAACTATGACGTCATAATGGTTCTAGCACCAGAAAAATACTTTGGAATCATTTACTAGATCTTGACCTTAAAAAGGCCTTTTTCATGTTTTTCAATAATAAACTGTACAGAAAATGAAACAAAGCTGGCCCTCAAAAATCGCCAGTTTTAAAAGTGATTCCGATACATTAAAATGCTATATTATATAGAAGAGTTGATATATTATGTACATTTTATATCTCTTTGTCTTAGCTATTTTCACTTACGGGCGACATATGATGCCAGAAGTGACGCTATTTTGTAATTTAATTAATCTGTCAAAAAATTAAATTCTATTATCTTTTCTCGCATGGGAGATAAATAGCAATGCATGAATGCATATTAGTGATTCATAACATTTGAAATTGTCAAAAATGCATGTTTTGTTTATACCAAGACACTTGAAGGCGGTATATTGGGCCTTAGAAAATAGACAAGGCGATACAATAGCTGGACTATCATTTCAACAACACCAAGGACAAAGTTCTGTTATCCAGTGTGAAGGTAATGACTAATCTGTTTTGCCAACAATCATTTTTCAATTATAGATTACACCCTTTATTTTTATCCGAAATGTTCTCACAAATTGCATGAATATCTTCGGAACGTACATGTACTAAGTGTAAGAAAAGCAAATTATTAATGTAATTAAAGAAATTTAAGGCTATCAACCTGACTTGTAGTATATTTAATGGTTTAAAATTCCAGGCGGAGTTTTTCTAAAAGATCCGAGCGAGAAATACAATTTTCGAAAATTCCTTACAAAGGTGTATGTGATATTAATATCAGTAATATATATTAATAACCAATGCAACAATAGATTTATTAATTAGAAACTCTTTAAAAGAATCATATTTCTTAACAACAAAAAAGAAAAAAAATGATATCTTACCGCGAACCAGACTTTGTAGCAACACCCACTTTTCCTCTGCTGCGTCTTTTATTTCAATCAAATTTGAACCCTTTTCAGAAAAAGTTACCTGCAAAAATTATCCAAATAACTCAATTATTGTGCTATTGTGAAAAATAGTAACATGGATATAGTTATATCATAAGGCCGAAAAATCAAAATGAAAAAGTTTTGTTTTCACTATTATTGTATTCATTTAAATTTTAGTTACCTTATTAGCATAAGTCAATTTTCATTATGTATATCAAGCCAGATCGCAATGTCTTAAACTTCATTTATGAATCATGCATGTAGAATGGTAATTGAAATGATGACAAACACATGCATTGTTGGCTTTATTTGCTATTCTTTTTAAAATTTGATTTAAATCTTACCACTGCATTATGAAAATTATCCGGACTTGGTGAAAACCAATAGCAATGGTTTTCGTAAGGTACCCATCCGTCTTCACAAGCTGTAAAAAAAAAAGAAACCCATTTACGCTGATATGTCGCAATGTTTTAATGTTAAACATCTTTTGATAAATTCATGCAGATAAATTTGTTTAACATTTTATTTTTCCCTCTAAACTATTTAAGAAATTACACAGACTTTACTTACCACGCTCTTTGCTCGCGACAGTTGCCAGAACAAAGAATCAAAAAATGAGCTACATGTTCTATACATATTATATTTGGCCTAGGGTTAAAACGCAAAAAAATATGTCGCCAATTCCGGGTCAAGTCGGACTGTTTCGTTGATATTTTGTTCAATTTATATTTTATACTAATATATACATTAAATATAAAACCCATGACAAATTACACGGTTATTATGTTGTTCAAAATACATTAAGGGAATAATATTTACAGAGACAGTGCAACAAGGCCTGGTTTTCCCACATCCAAATTATTTTCGCCATCTTCAGTAATGTCGTTTTGAAACACAACTTTCGCTAAATTACTTTGCAGCATTGAAAAAATGATGCCGCCAGGAAAAATATTTACGAGCCTCGAGTAACGAACGAGATAAATAGAATGACAGCAGTGCGGCATGTACAATTTCTATTCAATTTGAATCCCTTGTTCTTATTCGTGTTATCTTAAAACCACACAAAAATATGTGTCAGGTAAAGGATCCCGCAATTAGGGAAAGTCCTTTGGTTTGATTCATTAACTAGTAAAAGTTTATTTGAGAAGTAATTATTCTTAAAAATATCTGACATATAGCTGACTGTGTTTGTACAGTGGAGCCTCGGTTATCTGGACGCTTTCGTTCCCATGTCCAATTGTCCGGATAGGTGAAGCGTACGAATATCTAAAATGCGTCTATGTATTGTTGTCATGAATGATAATGTATTTGTATACAATGGCTCCCAGTGTTAATACATGTTTTGTTTTGTTTTTTGCCTTTCATACTAAATAGCAACATTTTATAGAGTTGTTCGTTGAAATGAACATTTTAAAATATAAAGAACCCCGCTTTATATTATTAATTTGTCAGTAAATATTAACCGGACTATAATGATAACCCAATCTTGCTAAATTCTTTGTGTCCAAGTGTGATATGTACGTAATGTTTTCAACTATCTATTACTAGACATGCCATTTTTTACAATAACTGATTTTTTTTTTAAATTTCAATTTAAACTCAATTTTAGTGTTAAAATTCACGTTTACTACTTGGAAAACTGCATGATCCACCAATGCACTTCCAATGAGTTGACATGCTTTCATTTTGTTTTCTTCCTGTACTACTGGTTTTGACTTAATCTAACTAGGCATTTATGAGACAATTCGTTTTAAAATAACGTTTGTATAGGTAGATAAATCATTTTCTTCATTTAGTAAGCACCTGTCTTATTTGACATACAGGGATGTTTAAAAAAGCGAGGTCACTTGGTAGGTGCACAGGTTACGATATCCAAGCCACGTGTTGTGAGGCGTGACTAATCCTGTCTGGCCAGCACTGTCGGTAATTATGAAAGTGATTTAGGGAGTCAGTGTTTATACAAGCTACTCATGAGGGTCAAGCACAAAAAAATGTGTAAAACTCAATTGACAGGTGTAATCTTTCTTTTGTATTGAACGGGGTATCATCAAATTTTACCGTGCGGTTAATTGAAGCAAGATTGATAGTAAAACTGTGTTTTGTGGTAAAAACAGACTGTCCGGATCCGGAAAGCGGAATTCCGGATAAATGAGACAAGATAACGTATAAAAAAATCTGTTCCCAAATAAAATCGTCCATTAACTGAAGCGTCCGGTTATCTGGCGTCCGGATATCTGAGGCCCCACTGTAGTCAATAATGCTCGCTAAAAACTTCAATCACGCTGCAGCGTAAATAATGAAACTAGCATGTCTTAAAAGAGTTTGATTCTTAAGGTTTCTCCACCCTTGATGTTTTTATGGTTTAATCCATGTAATTTTTGTTTAAATTTGAAGATTAATATGTAAACATTCAAATTGAACTTAAATATTGGTATGTTGCAAATATATTTTTCATGCTGTAGGAGCTTACACAGGTACACTATCAGGACAATTATAGCGATGACTACTCTCCAATCAAACATCACATTTTTATTTTACTGATTTCTATATAATAAAGCAATTTTTTAAAAGAAATTAATCGCAATCCTTCATTTGATGTATTTTAACATTTTAAGGCCATTTAAACTTGCCAGTCTGAAAGATATCACATTTACAGTGCATTTTGATACAATTTTTTAACCATGAATAAGTACAGTTTAGCAACATAAAACGTCTATAACTTTTAAAATAATGGTTCAAACTCACTGAAAATTGGTACATTTGTAATTCATTATATATCCTATCGAAATCTGCAAAGAAATGTTTACCTTGCCAGGTAAAAAATTATGAATTGTTGTCTCTGTCAAGTTTGACTATGTACGGTTTTATCAGTTTTTCCTTGAATTTAGCGATTTCAACTCAAACTACTCTCTATAAATTGTTAAACATTAGTGTCATTTCATTTTACATAGCTTAAAATGTGTTAAACACAAGTATAAATCAAGATATAATGGCAAAACCATGCATCACATAACACTGAAATTATAACCGATAACGGTAAAATATTCCGGAATGCTCTCAATGACGTCACATAACAATCGAAAGACCTTAATTTCGTTATCGGATGATCTGTTAATGTAAACTTTATATTATTTATAATGTTTAATGACAGCAAGGCCCATAGCTCAATCAATGTTGTTTTTTTTACTGCTTTAATTCAAACAATATGACTTGAAAGGAATGAAAGAGACCCGGATTTGGAGACGACCCGGAAGTGACAACTTCAGTGCAACAATATTTGAAAAAAATGCGATATTGAATTCTTTAAACTTACGTTTATGTGCGTGTTAGAAATTATAGCAAAGTTCGCTAAAATCCTTTCATCGCGAATATTACTCGCCACGAAAAGGTCCTTAAATGTTTCTGGTGTATTGTTGGTAAATTGGTAAATCTAGATAATCTTAATATTGAGTGCCAAAAATATTCGCTGCGAACAAATATTTATGTTCTGTTAAATGGGAAACAAAGCCTTTGCGAATAAAACTTGGTTTACGGTATTTGATATCACATGAGTCATGACTATACAAAACTGATTCGACCGAGTAAAATATTTATGTTTACGGCGATTTCAATCCCATCGTTTATTATCATAGCATCTGTATCTTGATGAAGTATATCTTTCTGTTTAAATAAAACACATGCTAATGAGTGTGTTTAACAATTGTATATGTAGTACCGTTACCTTTATCTAGCAAATCCACATGTTTATTTTTACTTTTGTTGAACTTGCACTTGGCGGTCTGTTATTGTCATTTTTTTTTATTGAACTTGCACTTTAAAATTTTGTGATTAAAAAATCCATATTTGATTGACATTGATATTATTTTCATTTGTTTAATTCAGCCAATTATTCAAGTTGGCTTATTATAATCTTAGAAAGCTTCAATTTAAGATGAAATTGGTCAAACATGTTTATTAATTGCTTTGTAAACCTAAAGTCTATGTCTATTTTAGGTCTGGTCCATTTAACGACAATGTCTGATATATACTCTCCATCATAAAACTGAGGAATGCATTTACGGAGTCACCCGTCCTGATTTTTTCTTGTTCAAGTAGATCAATTAGAAAAAAAAACACTTGATTTTTTTCATTATTTCATTATCAAAATCGTGTCCCCACCATCGTTGATGAAAAGGAATCAATTTATTTCTATTGTAATTGCTTTCCATGTTGTATTGTAATACCACAAGCTATATTTTAGTCGCAGATGAAAATTGTTATTCAGTCAATGTTCTGTAATTTGATAAACTAATAAATATCCAAGTTTAATTGCAATTATAAAAAAAAAATAAACACATGTGTCCTATGATGTATCAAACTAAGTACATGCTGTCTGTTTCATTAAAAAAAAGCTTATTAAAAATTAATATTTTCCACGGTTGCAGGTGTATAAATTGAATTAGCATTTGCGAAAAAAAAAATTCCGACAACATTAATTTGTTACATGTGTCAATTAGGTTATTGGTGCAAATAATGACAAAATAGAAATTTCCGATTTTCGATTTTATTGTGAGCGAGCATTATTAACTACAAGCACCGTCAGCTATATCTCAGAAATTATTTAGAATAATTATTGCTCAAATAAATTTTTACTAATTGATAAATCAAAGCCAAGTAGTTTCCCCAATTGCGGGACCATTTACCTGGCACACATTTTTCTTGTGGTTTTACGATAATAAGAATAAGAGAGAGAAAGGGATTCAATTGAATAAAAAATGTACATGCCGCTCTGGTGTTATTCTTTGTATCTCGTTCGTTACTTTGTTGCTGTAAATATTTTTTCTTGGAGGCATTATTTTTTTTCAATGCTGCAAAGTAATAAAAGTTGTGTTTTACAATGATTCCCTTACATTACTGAAAATGGCGAAAATGATTTTGATGTGGGAAAATCAGGCCTTGGTGTACTGCCTCTGTAAATATTTTTCCCTTAATGTATCTTGAAAAATATTAACATTAATGACTGTGTTATCAGTTACAAGTTGATTCAATGTATATATAGTAAAAATATAAATTGAATAACCTTGCAAAATATCAACGAAACATTCTGACGTGACCCATATTGGCGACATATTTTATTGCGTTTTTAAACAAATCATAGAGGTTTCGCTATAAATAAAGACATTCCAGTTGTTAAATGAAACAGTCACGGTTTCAGTATTTCAATACCACTGTAACCTTCCTCGTTTTTTGTTTCTTTGTTCTGGCAACTGTCACGAGCTCAGAACGTGGTAAGTAATATATGTGGTATTTTTTAAAATTGTTTAGAGGGAAAAAGTGAAAAGCAATTTTATCTGCAATAATTTAACGAGATATGTTTAACAATAAATCATTGCGACATATCAGCACATATATAGGTTTGTTTCGTAGCTTGTGAAAACGGGAAGGGTACCTTATGAATTCATTGCTGTTGGTGTTCACCAAGTCCGGATGATTTTCAAAATGCAGTGGTAAGGTTGAACTCAAATTTTAAAATAAAAAGTCATTGCATATAAAGCCAACAATGCATGTGTTTGTCATCATTTCAATTATCACTCTACAGGCCATCAAGGTATGATTTATAAATGAAGTTTAATATATTGCGATCTGGCTTGATATACATAATGAAAATTAAATTATGATAATATGGTAACTAAACTTTAAATGAATGCAACAATAGTGAAACAAGCCGTTTCATTTTACTCTTTTGGCATACTGATATAAATATATCCTTGTTACTATTTTTATAATAGCAATATATTTGAGTTATTTGAATATTTTTTGCAGGTTACTTGTTCCGAAAAGGGGTCAAATTTGATTGAAAGTCTGTTTCGCAGTAAGATGTCATTTCTGTTCTTTTTTGTTGTTAAGAAATAGGATTTTAGGTCATCTGGGTCACTCGGGTAACCTATTGCTATCTGTGTTTGTCCGTCATCGTTCGTCGTGCGTCGTTCGTCGGTCGTTGTTCGACTTTTGAACATTTTAGCCTCTTTTCTGCAACCACTGAACCAATGTAAACCAAACATGGCATCTTTGGGTGAAAGGGAGTAAACATTGTGAAATTCATGGCCCATGCCCCCCCTCCTCCGGGGCCTGAGGGGTCGGGCTAAAACCATCAAAAGTAATGCAATCTTTTTTAAAATCGTTTTCTTTACTCCTGGATATCAACAAGTCAAACTTCTAGCATGATTGTAATAAGCATTGAGCTCTCTACCAAAATTGTGAAGTTCATGACCCCAGAGTCTGTGGTTCTGGTGCTAGGATTGGGGCTCCTAGGATTATCTAGTATCTTTTTCTCTGCTCCGGGACATTAAGCAGATGAACTAAGTACATTATTATGATGAGGAAGAGTATCTCTTTCAAAATTGTGAATTTCATGGCCTTTGGGTCAGATCTTCTGGTGTTTGGACATGGGATCCAATGATTTTAAAGTGAAACTACATTAATTCTTCAAAATTGTTCCTTTGTTGCATTGGTATAAATATCACTGATATAAGCTAGAGATAACAATGATATTGGTTAGAGATATCACTGATATTAATATCACCTACACCTTTGTAAGGTGTTTTCGAAAATTGAATTCCTAGTATATTTTTTTTTTAGTTAATCTCTGCCTGGATTTTAAAACCATCAAATATAAAACAAGTCAGTGTGGTAGCCTTAACATTTTACTTACATTGATATTTCGCATTTCTTACACTTCGTATTTTCTAAAGTTATTCATGCAATTTGTGAGAACATTTCAAATAAAAATAAAGGGTATGAAAGATAGTGAGCTATAATGGAAAGATGATCGCTGGCAAACAGATTAGTTATTACCTTCACATTGGATAACAAAACTTTGTTTTTTGTATTGTTTAAAAGATAGTCCTGCTATTGTAGAACCCTTTATATTTCCGAACGCCCAATATACTACCTGCCTTCAAGTGTTTTAATTTCATAAAAATGCATTTTAAACAATATGAAATGTAATGCATCAATATTATGCATTCATGCTATATATTTTCCATTCGACATAAATTAATAAATATGTCAATTTTTGACAGATTTTGATTAAACTACAAAATAGCGTCACTTCTGGCGTCATATGTTGCCTGTGAGTGCAAATAGCTAAGACAAATAGATAGACAATATACATAGTATGTCAACTTTTCTATATAACATAGCATTTAAAACTGGCGATTTATGAGGGCCAGCTTTGTATTATTTTCTGTTCAGTTTATCATTGAAAAACATGAAAATGACATCTTTAACAGCACATAAAATAACAGTTTCCGCGCAGTCTTATAATTGTAATGTTATTTTTTCTAGATTTTACACACGTGTGGATTGGTCTAACTGACGTGGTAGATGAGGGTCAATATGTGTATGCATCTAGTGGATTGACCGCGCGGTATTCAAACTGGGACAATGGGGAACCAGGAGGCAATACGACTGAGAACTGTGCTGTTTTAGTAACGTCATCACGAACGTGGCACGACTATCCGTGTAGCTTTGAGATGTCCTTCGTTTGTAAAAAAAAAACCTGCAAAGCACTTTGTCTGAGGCAATGAATACTTACGAAAACTTGTTTTTTTTCCCCTAAATTTTAAAGCTCTTATTCTTTTATTTCTTTTAAAATAAATGCATAAACTGTTTTTAATCTCTTTTGGTTTTTTAAATGATACCTACAATCATTTAAAAAAAAAATATTTACATGTTTACAATATGCAACTGGCCCCATACCAGCTGCACACTCACATTGAAATTTTAGAATACTACCATCTTTCCTCTGTTTCGCAGCTATGTTAAGGGGGAACAGGACGTTGCAGTGAACAATTATTTGCCAATGATTATTTTTTGCTTTTTTAATCACATTTGCTTTAAGATGTCCACTACAACATATATTATTTTCATGACTACTTTCTTACCTTGCAAGGGAGTAATTTTGATAGGAATTATCCCCCTTTTCTGGCATTATGAATTTTTTAAAACAATTTCAATTTTCTGCAATAAATATTTTATTTGATGTAATTTATTTGCAAATCATATTCATTAATTTTGAGAATAAAAACAAATTTCAAAATTGTTTACAACCTTGGCTTTTTTACATAGCAATATCATAATTTTATCAATATATTGCTCAAATCAGCACTTCAAATTTTGAAGTTTTTGATTCTAAATTTGAACAAAATGTGATGACACATAAAATATTGTCAATGAATTTTTCAAAAACATTTCATGTATCAACCTTAGCATGTGCTTTATAACTTATAAAATTTTCATGGCAACTTTCTTGGCATTTAAGAGAGATACTACAATAGAAATCACCCCTACCCCTTATTCTAGAATTATGACCTTTTGTGACAAATTCTGTTTGGAACCATCAAAAAAGTTTTGTATTATTTAGATTTATCAATTATCATGAACAGATTATTATCAGAATATATATCTGATTATATTAACCGCTTATGATTTTGTACATTTACATTTATAAAATTAAAAATGTAAATTTCCACCACCTCATGTTTTGACAAAGACTACTTTAGAACCGTTTAGTACGGGACAAATATTTGTCAAATCCTGTATGACGTCATAATGAATAAATGACATCATAGCAACATACATTCAAATCAATTATGACATCATAATAGAGTTAGCAGAGTTAGCACATCAAAGCATCATTGCAATGATAGTCACGTGATACGTGTCCTTTTCCCCCTTAAGGACGACGGACCCAATTCACTTCTACAATAGTGATTTTTATGAAAATTTTATACGAGTTAGAGTTACTAAAGATATATCAAAATTAATTAAAAAATAACATGAAAATCGAATTGGATTTTTTGTAGGGACCATTACAAAAATTGTGTATTACTTTTCTTTTTCAATTGAACATAATGGGGAAAAGCGTTCTTGTAAGAGAAAAAATAATTTAAAAAAAATTCTGCAATAGATTTTCTATCCAAATTGAAATGTGATACTTATATGATGATTTTGAATTAATATCATTTAAAAAATGACCATGTCATCGGATTTGTTTTTACGGGGGTACATGTCAAAGTGCGATGTGACGTTATTTTTCTTCAATTGTTCATGAAAAGTACTGCGCAAACTCTAAGAAAAGGCTTTGTACATCATTTCGAAGTTGATTAATGAAATCAAAGAACTATTAGAAAATAAAATACTTCAAAACTTAAGCACAGGGACAGTTTTACTATATTTTTTTCGAAAAGAGTATTAATGGGGATCGGAATGTATATGATTTGTTCACTGGCTCAAACTCTGTTGTATAATCTATGTAGATGCTTATAAATAGCCTGAGCTAATATAAAACTCACTACAAAACTTTGACATCGCCTAACAAAAGTTGTGCATGTTAAATAATGTTGAAAAGCGTTTTTCAGCATGTTAAACAATAGCAAGGTCGCCCACTACATGCAATACTAAAGTGTGTATTGATGACGTTGAACAGCTAAATATTTCGGCATAAGCGATTTTCATTGAGTTTTAGTGATTGTGACGTAACATTGATAATTCGATGTGCGTAACAATCACTCCTTTTATGTGCGCGATATATCTGCGCAAAGCGAATTAGGTCCGTCGTCCTTAAGGCTGCCCAAATTGATTTGCAGAAAGTCACTTGTCTGAACTTCATACGATATGACGTCATAATTAACTTTGACGTCACGATCTGCATTCCTTTCGATAGTTCACAGGCAATGTATCGTAACGAAATAAGTGAATTTTACTAAACATTATAAAACCGCTTGATTCCTTTTCATAGACGCTATTTTAATTACTAGTAATACTAAATTTAATATTATCATTACTTAGTATAAAAAAATCGGCAGAATTAAATCTTCGTATTGGGTAAATGACTATTTATAAACTAATGGTTTTGAGACTTGCCCTGCTACGTGTAAACTAATGAATGGATATAGTTATATGCATGTAAAAATCAACTTGGCGCAAGTGAAAGATCAAAACAATCTTTGTATTTTTTGCTTGAAACTGGGAAGGAAAACAAGTACCAATGTGAATCATGCTGGGGGAAATCTACCAGTTTACCACATTTTGTGTAAATCGAGCTTAAAAAGTAAAAATGTGCTTAATTTTGATGATGGGGCGAAATGTTTTGACAATATTTTAAATAAACGAAATATTCATATGAACCCCCAGCAAGAACTGCAAAATACATTACTTATCGAAGGATTTTTCATAAAAATATATTTAATTTATTGTCATTTGTCACTTGCGCCGATGCGATATATATAGATCATACACTGTTTTAGGATATGCACGTCACGTGCTTAAAAGCAACATATGAAGTCACAAAAATGCATCAAATATATTGTTGGATATCGCTGTTAATTAATGTAACAAAACTTTAAAGAAAATCGCACGGCTAAAGACTTTTTTGATGATTAAAACAGAATCGTTTTCCTATATAAATTTAGTTTCGGACAGCCTTAACATAGCTGCGTTTATTTCTTTTAAATAAATGCATAAACTTTTTTATAATCTGTTGTATTTTTTAAATGATACCTACAGTCATTTTTAAAAAATATTTATAATCTCTTTTATATGTAAGACTGGTTTGTACCAAGTTTAGTTAAAGTTTACAGACGGACAAATAGACTGACAGACGGACGAACGGCCAACAAAAGGTGATCAGAAAAACTCACTTGAACTTTCGGCTCTGGTGAGTTACAAAACAACCTTTACCTGAGTATTTCCCGGGAGGAGAAGGTGACCTTTACTATTCCATATGGTATGCCAACACCGACAGTATCACGCAGCATTTTCAACCTCATGGTATTAAAGGGTACCTCCAGTCAATTTTTTTTATTTCATTAAAACACTCATCTGATTATTTCAAACTCAGTCTTGAAAAACAAATATGTGGGATTTATGGTTTAGCTGGAATTAATTAAATTTCAAACCTCATTGAGTAACCTAACGTTCGGCTGTTTCCGCCGTTATCAGTTGTAGGACGTCACAAATGTGTTCAACTGAAGTCAGGCAGTCTTTGTTGTTTTACAAACTAAGTACTGCCATTTGATTATCACAATGAACAAAGAGGGGTAGAAGATGTGTTATGGTGGGTGTTTTAATACACATTTAGATGGAGTGTCCGAGCACAAAATTTCAATTTAATTAAGAAAGAAAAACACATTTGATCCAAAATAGACTGCCTTTAATATAACAATAGTGGTCCGAATTAGAAAGGCAGAATGTGAAAAATGAAATACACTAGCTGGTGCCAAGTGTTTAATTAAATGAGTAAGTCATATTGTATAAAATAATTTTATCTAATAACTGGTATTACATTCAGAAGAACAATTGATGTGGGTCTGTTCCCCAGGGGTTCTGGGTCTGTTCCTCAGGAGGTGTGGGTCTGTTCCCCAGGGGGTGAGGATCTGTACCCCAGGGGGTGTGGGGTGTTTAATTTCCAATGTTTATAATTACTACATGTATATTAAAAAACAATGTGAATCCTGGGTAAGGGGCTCAGTCCGCCACCCATACCTACCTATACACAAAGAGATACACAGGTCTAAATATACTATTATAATATTTATATTAAAGAAATATGCGATCTAATCACATTAAATTATACGCGAGCGAGTACTACGTTGCCTATAACATTAATGAGGGCGTTGAGTCAAAATAAATTGTTACACCTGTGGGGACAGGATGCTAATTTCATTGTTATTTGCATCCTATAGGTTAAATGTACATCTTTACTAAAAATCATTATTAATGATTTGTAAAATTTTCCTTTACATAAAAAAAAAAATTAAATATCAATCATTTTCTCTTTTTGCACGCCATTTTCACATGATTGTGATGCAGTGACGCCGGTGGACACATTTGTTAAATGTACGTAGCACATTCCACAGCTGATAAGCGACATTTCAAGATTTGTCGCTCGTGCGTATCCGTTAGAATGGAAAAAATATCATATTCAATTAAGGAATAAGGAATCATTCTTTTAGTATTATGAGGTGATAATTTCGGTCGGGGTGTGGTCAAATCCAATAAAGCCCGAAGGGCTTAATGATAGATTTGACAAAGCTCCGACCGAAATTATCATATCATAATATTCAAAGAATGATTCCTTATTACTTATATTGCATCGTGTGATCAGCGCGTTTGGTGTGGTACATAAACCAAGTGCAAGTAAATTTTTAAGTCATATTTTAATATTTCTTTTGATTAAAGTGATAAAAGATGGCGATTTATCGTCACGATATGCATCAAAAGACAAAAGTTAATTGCACCATCGTCGCGAGCGCTAGACATAGTATACACAAGACGAGTAAACGATTCTCAATTATTTTTTAACATCCAATCTAAGGTCTTAATTTAGTTGATTGACAGGGGTACACTGACTAGGTAAATTTGAAGGCGGTGCTTATTTTCTCGGTCTTTACGTAAACTGCTTTCAGTTAGTAAAAATATGCTTTATTTTGATGAATTGACGAAGTGTTTTTACAATATTTTTTAAAAAAGGAATATCCATTCCAATTTCAAGCAAGAACTTCAATGTGTATGTCATAACAAAGGATTTCTCGTAAAAATATGTATGATTTAATGTCATTAATCACCTGTGCCGATGCGATTTATTTAGAAAATTTGCATTGTTAAGTTACGCACGTCACGTGCCAACAGGGTACATATGACGTCAAAACATGCATCAAAAATAATGTTTAACATTGTTGTAAATATATGTAATTTAGAATTTAATGAATACTCCCGATCATGATAAATTTTTGCTGATAAAAAAATATCGTTTTCGTTTTTCAGCCGTATTGTAGCTCCAGGACGCCTTAACATTGCTGCGCAAGAAAATTAAAAAAAAACCTGTGTACATTTGTTCGCAATTTTTTTTAAAACTTGCTTTGTTTACAATCAGTGCATAACATTCTGATTGAATAAACCAATTAATTCGGGGGAAGAATCCAAACGGTTCCATTTTCTAAACATTCCGTTTGCCCAAAAAGAAATTATTTTTATTTACTTTTGAATATTTTTAACTTTGAAAGGAGACCAAAAATTTTAGTGTTAATAGGAGAAAAGCCATAACTTGCTTAGATAATTGGTTTGTATGGAAAATTATTTGATAATGTAATGACCAAAAATTCGGACCAAACAGCTTTAATAATAATAATGATGAAAATATCAATTTTAATAAATATGTTTTTGTCTTAGTGAAATTGATAAAAACGATTATATTTATACCAAACAACTTTAATACATAACTGCGTAAAAATTGTAGGTATCTTTTTTTTTCTTAAATAACGAAAAACAAACCGAAACATTTTATGCATTTATTTTAAAAGAAATGAAAAAGATCAAAGCTTTTGAGAAAACAAGTTTTCGTAGATATTCATTGCCTCACATAAAGTGTTTTGCAGGCTTTTTACAAACGTAGGACTTATTATTATTGCTACACGGAAAGTCGTGCCACTTTCGTTCTCCCGTTGGAAGGACAGCACAGTTCTCAGTCCTATTGCCTCCTGGTTGCCCATTGTCCCAGTTTGAATACAGCGGACTCAATCCACTGGATGTATACACATATTGATCCTCATCTACCACGTCAGTTAGGCCAATCCACACGTGTGTATAATCTAAAAAACATAACAATTACAAGGCTTCGCGGAAACTTTTATTCGATGTGCTGAGGTCTTTTTCAATGATAAATTGTACAATGATAAAAAAAAAAAGACAATAACAAACCGTCAACCATCTCAAAAATCTATAAAATGAAATACAAATTCAGAGCAAAGCAACACGGACCTCCAAGATAGAGGTAGGATCAGATGCCATGGAGGAGTGAGCATCCTCTGCTGACCTGTCACAAGCGCCGTGTGCTCTTTGTCGTAATCAGGGAACAAAGGGAAAAGTCCGTAGACAATTATGTGATTAATTAGGGTCTAACAATTGGTATGAAATACGTCAATCAGGATGCGACCCAGTGAAATATTGTATACAATAAGAATAATACAAAGCTGGCCCTCATAAATCGACAGTTTTAAAAGTGATTCCGATACATTAACATGCAAGGTTATATATAAAAGTCGACATATTATGTACAATTTATACATATTTGTCTTAGCTATTTGCACTCGTGGGCAACATATGAGGCCAGAAGTGACGCTATTTTGTACTTTTATCAAATCTGTCAAAAATTAAAATGTTATTATCTTTTCTCGCATGGGAGATAAATAGCAATGCCTGATTGCATGATATTGTATATTTTAAATTGTTCAAAATGCATGTTTTGTTTATACCAAAACACTTGAAGCCGATATACTGGGCCTTTGAAAATAGAAAAGACCATACAATAGCAGGACTATTATATAAACAATACCAATGTTATCCAGTGTGAGGGTATTGACTAATCCCTTTCGCAAACGATCATTTTTCCATTATAGCCCACACCCTTTTTTTTATCCGAAATGTTCTCACAAATTGCATGAATATTTTCAGAATATACATGTACTAAGTGTAAGAAATGCAAAATACCAATGTAGTTAAAATACTAAGGCTACCACACTGACTTGTTTTATATTTGATGGCTTTCCAATACAGGCGGAGTTTATCTAAAAGATCCGAGGAATTCAATTTTCGAAAACACCTTACAAAGGTGTAGGTGATATTAATATCAGTGATATCTCTAACCAATACCATTGATATCTATAGCAACTATAGGTGATATCAATTACTAATAATTATTAGTTATATGTTTGAGCAAATTTAAGCAACAATAAATTGATTAATGAGAAATTCTTTAAAAAATCATATTTCTTAACAACGAAAAAAAAAAAACACAGTAATAATCTTAGTGCGGATTAGACTTTGAAGTAACACCCAATTTTCCTCTGCTGCGTCCTTTATTTCAATCAAATTCGACCCCTTTTGGGAACAAGTAACCTGCAAAAATTATCCAAAAAATTCAAATACTGTGGTATTGTTTTTACTATTATAGTTTTTATTAAAATTTTTGTTACCTTATTATTATAATTCAATTTGCATTATATATATATATATATATATATATATATATATAAAGCCAGATCGCCATATTTTAAGCTTATATATTAAACTTCATTTACAAATCATACTCTGATGGCCTGAAAAGTGATAATTGACGAACACATTCAATGTTGGCTTTATTTGCAATGATTCTTTTTTAAAATTTGATTTAAATCTTACCACTGCATTATGAAAATTATCC
Source organism: Magallana hongkongensis (assembly GCA_016163765.1). Taxonomy (NCBI): domain Eukaryota; kingdom Metazoa; phylum Mollusca; class Bivalvia; order Ostreida; family Ostreidae; genus Magallana; species Magallana hongkongensis. The sequence continues at coordinate 4,869,555 of WFKH01011926.1, read as the reverse complement.
GGAATTCGTGAACACCAATAGCAATGGTTTTCGTAAGGTAGCCATCCGTTTTCACAAGCTACAAAAGAAAGAATGATATACGCTGATATGCCGCAAGGTTTTAATGTTTAATATCTCTTGTTAAATTAATGCAGATAAAATTTGTTTCATATTTTTTTTCCCTCCGAACAATTGAAAAATTTACACACACTTTACTTACCACGCTCTGTGCTCGCGACAGTTGCCAAAGCAAAGAAACAAACAACGAGCTTCATGTCCTCCGCGAGAAAGGTTACAGTGGTAGTGAAAATTTGTAACCGTGACTGCTTCATTTAACAACTGGAACGACTTTATTTATAGTAATACTTGCATGATTGCTGCGTAAATATGCACATAGCTTTCTATATATTTGGCCTTGGGTTAAAACGCAATAAAATATGTCGCGAATTCCGGGTAACGTCAGAATGTTTCGTTGATAATTTGCAAAGTTGTTTAATTTATATTTATACTAATATATACGTTAAATGGTTAACTTGTGACTAATTATACAGTCATTATGTTGTTCAAATTACATTAAGGGAATAATATTTACGGAGGCAGTACACCAAGGCCTGGTTTCTCAGATCTAGTTGTCCTACATCCAAATTATTTTCGCCATCTTCAGTAATGTCTCGAAATCGTTTTGAAAAACAACTTTTATTGAATAACTTTACAGCATTTAAATAATAATGCCGTTCGGAAAAATAGTTACAAGCTCTGAGTAACGAACGAGATAAGTAGAATGACAGCAGAGCGGCATGTACAATTTTTATTCAATTTGAATCCCTTGTTCTTATTCTTTTATCTGAAAACCACACAAATTTATGTGTCAGGTAAAGGGTCCCGTAATTGGGGAAAGTTCTTCGATTTGATTCATTAACTAGTAAAAGTTTATTTGAGAAGTAATTATTCTGAACAATATCTGACATATAGCTGACTGTGTTTGTAGTTAATAATGCTCGCTTAAAACTTCAATCACGCTGCAGCGTAAATAATGAAAGTAGTTTTCAAAGATGAAATTGGTTTAACATGTTTATTAATTGCTTTGTAAACCTAAAGTTTAGTTCTATTTTAGGTCTTGTCCATTAAACGACAAAGTCTGATATACAGTGGGGCCTCAGATATCCGGACGCCAGATAACCGGACGCTTCAGTTTATGGACGATTTTATTTGGGAACAGATTTTTTTATACGTTATTTTGTCTCAATCATCCGGAATTCCGCTTTCCGGATCCGGACAGTCTGTTTTTACCACAAAACACAGTTTTACTATCAATCTTGCTTCAATTAACCGGACGGTAAAATTTGATGATACCCCGTTCAATACAAAAGAAAGATTACACCTGTCAATTGAGTTTTACACATTTTTTGTGCTTGACCCTCATGAGTAGCTTGTATAAACACTGACTCCCTAAATCACTTTCAAAATTACCGACAGTGCTGGCCAGACAGGATTAGTCACGCCTCATAACACGTGGCTTTGATATCGTAACCTGTGCACCTACCAAGTGACCTCGCTTTTTTAAACATCCCTGTATGTCAAATAAGACAGGTGCTTACTAAATGAAGAAAACTGATTTATCTACCTATACAAACGTTATTTTAAAACGAATTGTCTCATAAATACCTAGTTAGATTAAGTCAAAACCGGAAGTACAGGAAGAAAACAAAATGAAAGCATGTCAACTCATTGGAAGTGCAATGGTGGATCATGCAGTTTTCCAAGTAGTAAACGTGAATTTTAACACTAAAATTGAGTTTAAATTGAAATTTTAAAAAAAATCAGTTATTGTAAAAAATGGCCAGTGTAAGCCTTTCACCTTATTTAACTCCTGGAGATTCGCCTCAAACTCAGTAATTACGAAGTCCAATTGTTAATTAATAAGCGTTTATTAATGAGCGTGATCGTATAGTAGATTTTACAATCATTAAGAGCAGTTCAAATCAAAGATCTATCTAACATCATTTTACATGAATATATATAACATTTTACTTATGATTGACGGTTCTGACCAGTCCGGCCCATCTACAACGATCATGAATTAGTGTCAAAATCCCGGAGTTAAATTTTATTTCTAAATAAAGTAACAAATCTGTCAAAACCGTCAGAAAGAATATTGTGATGTGGGTTTTGAGTCTCAGAATCCGAGTCTCTGAGTCCCCCACCTGGGTATGATGCATCGTTTACTCATAATACATTCATTCATTCATACATGGCTTTAATGTTACAAAGGTTAAATAGAATAAGCAATACATGACTCTATATAGAGTTCCAGAGCTATCGATGCAGACACAGAATCGCCAAATATGACAACTTATTTACAAACTCCCAATTTGGATATTTGTGCCCGTATTCTGCACCTGGTTGCATAACATCATTTAGGAATACTGCGCAGTGCTACAAGTCACATAGTTCATTCTGTTAGTTATCATTAACACAATTCATTACGCAGTATCTATTTATACGTAAGTATCATAGTGACCAATTTGTAATAGTAACAATTCAAGGTCATAGCATGGCTATTTGTTTACACATGTCTAGAAATAGATAGTTGAAAACATTACGTACATATCACACTTGGACACAAAGAATATAGCAAGATTGGGTTATCATTATAGTCCGGTTAATATTTACTGACAAATTAATAATAGAAAGCGGGTTCTTTATATTTAAAAATGTTCATTTCAACAAACAACTCTATAAAATGTTGCTATTTAGTATGAAAGGCAAAAAACAAAACAAAACATGTATCAACACTGGGAGCCATTGTATACAAATACATTATCATTCATGACAACAATACAGAGACGCATTTCAGATATTTGTACGCTTCACCTATCCGGACAATTGGACATGGGAACGAAAGCGTCAAGATAACTGAGGCTCCACTGTATACTCTCCATCATAAAACTGAGGGATGCATCTCCGGAGTCACCCGTCTTGATTTTTTCTTGTTCAAGTAGATCAATTAGAATAAACACTTGATTTTTTTCATTATCAAAATCGTATCCCCACCATCCTTGATGAAAAGGGATCAAATTATTTCTATTGTAATTGCTTTCCATGTTGTATTGTAATACCACAATCGATATTTTAAGATCGCAGATGAAAACTGTTATTCTGTCAATGTTCAGTAATTTGATAAACGCGATGACTTCAATTTTTCTATAGTCAACTTTCCTTACTTATGTAGCAATATACCTTTATCACCTGCATATGGTTTTTTTGTCTCTCAGTTAATTCGATACGCAAGGGCATGCTCTTCGTATGAACAGTTTCTAAGACGAGGCAAGCTACTGACAAACAAGTTAATAAAACAGGACTATCAACTGTCTCGTTTAAAGTCATCTTTTTGTAAGTTCTATGGTCGATACAACGACCTTGTCGGCAAATATAATCTTCCACTGGGTCGCATGCTGACTGAGAAATTTGAGAAAAAACAGACAACATTTAATTTGTTGCATGTGTCAATTAAGTTATTAGTGCAAATCATGACAAAATAGAAATTTCCGATTGTCGATTTTATTGTGAGCGAGCATTATTAACTACAAGCACAGTCAGTTATATTTCAGAAGTTATTCAGAATAATTATTGCTCAAAATTTTTTTTACTAATTGATAAATCAAAGCCAAGTAGTTTCCCCAATTGCGGGACCCTTTACCTGGCACATATTTATCGTGTGATTTTACGATAGTAAGAATAAGAGAGAAAAAGGGATTCAATTGAATAAAAAATGTACATGCCGCTCTGGTGTCGTTCTTTTTATCTCCTTCGTTACTTTGTTGCTGTAAATATTTTTCTCTGGAGGCATGATTTTTTTCAATGCTGCAAAGTAATAAAAGTTGTGTTTCAAAATGATATCCTTACATCACTGAAAATGGCAAAAATGATTTTGATGTGGGAAAATCAGGCCTTGGTGTACTGCCTCTGTAAATATAATTATTTTAATGTATTTTGAAAAATATTAAAATTAATGACTGTGTTATCAGTTACAAGTTGATTCAATGTATATATAGTAAAAATATAAATTAAACAACCTTGCAAAATATCAACGAAACATTCTGACGTGATCCATATTGGTGACATATTTTATTGCGTTTTTAAACAAATCATGCAGATTTTGCTATAGATAAAGACATTCCAGTTGTTAAATGAAACAGTCACGGTTTCAATATTTCAATACCACTGTAACCTTCCTCGCGAAGAAGATGAAGCTCGTTTTTTGTTTCTTTGTTCTGGCAACTGTCACGAGCTCAGAATGTGGTAAGTAATATATGTGGTATTTTCTTAATTGTTTAGAGGGAAAAAGTAAAAAGCAATTTTATCTACAATAATTTAACGAGAGATGTTTTACAATAAAACATTGCGACATATCAGCACATATATAGGTTTGTTTTGTAGCTTGTGAAAACGGATGGGTACCTTATGAAAATCATTGCTATTGGTGTTCACCAAGTCCGGATGATTTCCAGAATGCAGTGGTAAGGTTGAAATCAAATTTAAAAAAAGTCATTGCTAATAAAGCCAACAATGCATGTGTTTGTCATTTAAATTATCACTCTACAGGCCATCAAGGTATGATTTATACATGAAGTTTAATATATTGCGATCTGGCTTGATATACATAATGAAAATTAAATTATGATAATATAGTAACTAAAATTTAAATGAATACAATAGTGAAAACAAAGCCTTTTTATTTTACTTTTTTTTGGCATACTGATAGAAATATATCCTTGTTACTATTTTTACAATAGCAATATATTTCAGTTATTTGGATAATTTTTGCAGATTACTTTTTCCGAAAAGGGGTCAAATTTGATTGAAATAAAAGACTCAGCAGAGGAAAAATGGGTGTTGCTTCCAAGTCTTATTCGCAGTAAGATATCATTTCTGTTCTTTTTTGTTGTTAAGAAATAGGATTTTAGGTCATCTGGGTCACTCAGGTAACCTATTGCTATCTGTGTTTGTCCGTCGTCGTTCATTGGACGTCGTTCGTCGGTCGTCGTTCGACTTTTGAACATTTTATCCTCTTCTCTGCAACCACTGAACCAATGTAAACAACACATTGCATCACTGGGTGAAAGGGAGTAAACATTGTGATATTCATGGCCCCTGCCCCCCCCCCCCCCCGGGGGGCCTGAGGGGTGGGGCTTAAACCATCAAAAGTAAAGCAATCTTTTTTAAAATCGTTTTCTTTACTCCTGGACATCAACAAGTAACAAGTCAAACTGCTAGCATGATTGTAATAAGCATTGAGCTCTCTACCAAAATTGTGAAGTTCATGGCCCCAGAGTCTGGGTTTCTGGCGCTAGGATGGGGCTCCTAGGATTATATAGTATCTTCTTCTCTGCTCCGGGACATTAAGCAGATGAACTAAGTACATTATTATGATGAGGAAGACTGTCTCTTCCAAAATTGTGAATTTCATGGCCCTTGGGTCAGATCTTCTGGTGTTTGGGCGTGGGATCCAATGATTTTAAAGTGAAACTACATTAATTCTTCAAAATTGTCTCCTTTGTTGCATTGGTATAGATATCACTGATATAAGCTAGAGATAACAATGATATTGGTAAGTGATATCACTGATATTAATATCACCTACACCTTTGTAAAGTGTTTTCGAAAATTGAATTTCTCAGATTTTTTGTTTTAGATAAACTCTGCCTGGATTTTAAAACAATCAAATATATAACACAAGTAAGTGTGGTACCATAATATTTTAATTACATTAATACTTCGTACTTCGTACATATCGTATCTTCTAATGATATTCATTCAATTTGTGAGAACATTTCAAATAAAAATAAAGGGTATGAAAGATAGTCAGCTATAATGGAAAAATGATCGTTGGCAAACAGATTTGCTATTACCTTCACATTGGATAACAAAACTGTTTTTTGTATTGTTTAAAAGATAGTCCTGCGATTGTAGAGCCTTTTATATTTCCGAAGGCCCAATATACTGCCTGCCTTCAAGTGTTTTAATATTATGAAAAAATGCATTTTTAACAATATGAAATGTAATGGATCAATATTACGCATTCATGCTATATATTTTCCATTCGACATAAATTAATAAATATGTCAATTTTTGACAGATTTTGATTAAACTACAAAAATAGCGTCACTTCTGGCGTCATATGTTGCCTGTGAGTGCAAATAGCTAAGACAAATAGATAGAAAATATACATAGTATGTCAACTTTTCTATATCACATAGCATTTAAAACTGGCGATTTATTAGGGCCAGCTTTGTATTGTTTTTACAGTTTATCTTTGAAAAACATGAAAATGACTTCTTTAACAGCAAATAAAATAAGTTTCCGGGCAGTCTTATAATTGTAATGTTATTTTTTCTAGATTATACACACGGGTGGATTGGCCTAACTGACGTGGTAGATGAAGGTCAATATGTGTATGCATCTAGTGGTTTGAGACCGCTGTATTCAAACTGAGACAATGGGGAACCAGGTGGCAATACGACGGAGAACTGTGCTGTTTTAGTAACGTCATCACGAACGTGGCACGACTATCCTTGAAACTGTGATTTTCACTTTAACCACGAAAATTGATACCCTTTAATATTAATGAAACCACAGTAGCTGGAATTAATTAAATTTCAAACCTCACCTAACGTTTGGCTGTTTCCGCCGTTATCAGTTGTGGGACGTCACAAATGTGTTCAACTGAAGAGGCAGTCTCTGTTGTTTTACAAACTAAGTATTGCCATTTGATTATCACAATGAACAAAGAGGGGTAGAAGATGTGTTATGGTGGGTGTTTTAATACACATTTAGATGGAGTGTCCGAGCACAAAATTTCAATTTAATTAAGAAAAACAAAAACACATTTGATCCAAAATAGACTGCCTTTAATATACCAATAGTGGTCCGAAATAGAAAGGCAGAATGTGAAAAATGAAATACCCTAGCTAGTGCCAAATATTTAATCATATGAGTGATATTGTATAAAATGATTTTACCTAATAACTGGTATTACATTCAGAAGAACAACTGATGTGGGTCTGTTCCCCAGGGGTGTGGGGTGTTTAATTTCCAATGTTTATAATTACTACATGTATATTAAAAAAACAATGTGAATCCTGGGTAAGGGGCTCAGTCCACCACCCCTACCTACCGATACACAGAGATACACAGGTCTAAATATGCTATTATAGTATTTTTATTAAAGAAATATGCGATCTAATCACATCAAATTATAAGCGAGCGAGTACTACAGTGTCTATAACATTAATGAGGGCGTTGAGGTAAAATAAATTGTTACACCTGTGGGGACAGGACGCTAATTTCATTGTTATTTGCATTCTATAGGTTAAATGTATATCTTTACTAAAAATCATTATTAATGATTTGTAAAATTTTCCTTTACATAAAAAAAAATTAAATATCAATCATTTTCTCCTTTTACACGCCAGTTTCACATGATTGTGATGCAGTGACGCCGGCGGACACATTTGTTAAATGTACGTAGCACATTCCACAGCTGATAAGCGACATTTCAAGATTTGTCGCTCGTGCGTATCAGTTAGAATGGAAAAAATATCATATTTAATTAAGGAATAAGGAATCATTCTTTTAGTATTATGAGGTGATAATTTCGGTCGGGGTGTGGTCAAATCCATTAAAGCCCGAAGGGCTTAATGATAGATTTGACAAAGCTCCGACCGAAAATATCATCTCCTAATATTCAAAGAATGATTCCTTATTACTTATATTGCATCGTGTGATCAGCGCGTTTGGTTGGTACATAAACCAAGTACAAGTAAATTTTTACGTCATATTTTAATATTTCTTTTGATTAAAGTGATAAAAGATGGCGATTTATCGTCACGATATGCATCAAAAGACAAAAGTTAATTGCACCATCGTCGGGAGCGCTAGACATGGTATACACAAGACGAGTAAACGATTCTTAATTATTTTTTAACATCCAATCTAAGGTCTCAATTTAGTTGATTGACAGGGGTACACTGACTAGGTAAATTTGAAGGCAGTGCTTATTTTCTCGGTCTTTACGTAAACTGCTTTCAGTTAGTAAAAATATGCTTTATTTTGATGATTTGACGAAGTGTTTTTACAATATTTTTAAAAAAAGGAATATCCATTCCAATTTCAAGCAAGAACTTCAATGTGTATGTCATAACAAAGGATTTCTCGTAAAAATATGTATGATTTAATGTCATTAATCACCTGTGCCGGTGCGATTTATTTAGAAAATTTGCATTGTTAAGTTACGCACGTCACGTGCCAACAGGGTACATATGACGTCAAAACATGCATCAAAAATAATGTTTAACATTGTTGTAAATATATGTAATTTAGAATTTAATGAATACTCCCGATCAAGATAAATTTTTGCTGATAAAAAAAATATCGTTTTTCAGCCTTATTTTAGCTCCAGGACACCTTAACATTGCTGCGCAAGAAAATCAAAAATAAACCTGTGTACATTTGTTCGCAATTTTTTTTTTAAAACTTGCTTTGTTTCAATCAATGCATAACATTCTGATTGAATAAACCAATTAATTCGGGGGAAGAATCCAAACGGTTCCATTTTCTAAACATTCCGTTTGCCCAAAAAGAAATTATTTTTATTTACTTTTGAATATTTCTAACTTTGAAAGGAGACCAACAAATTTAGTGTAAATAGGAGAAAAGCCATAACTTGCTTAGATAATTGGTTTGTATGGAAAATTATTTGATAATGTAATGACCAAAAATTCGGACCAAACAGCTTTAATAATAATAATGATGAAAATATCAATAATAATAAATATGTTTTTGTCTTAGTGAAATTGATAAAAACGATTATATTTATACCAATCAACTTTAATACATAACTGCGTAAAAATTGTAGGTATCTTTTTTTCTCAAATAACGAAAAACAAACCAAAACATTTTATGCATTTATTTTAAAAGAAATGAAAAAGATCAAAGCTTTTGAGAAAACAAGTTTTCGTAGATATTCATTGCCTCACATAAAGTGTTTTGCAGGCTTTTTACAAACGTAGGACCTATTACTGTAGATTCCTTATTTTACGCGAGAACTTAATTCCGCGATTCAACGGTTTAGCATCAAATCGCGAGAATATAAAATCGCGATCGCCGAATTTTCATCATAATTCCAAATAGTTTAAATCTGTCCAAAAAATTAAAGCGAGATTTTAAAATCCGCGAGATGTCCTTCTCGCGATTTTACGCGGATATTAATTCCTCGCGTTTAATTAGGAATTTACAGTATTGCTACACGGAAAGTCGTGCCACTTTCGTTCTTTCGTTGGAAGGACAGCACAGTTCTCAGTCGTATTGCCTCCTGGTTGCCCATTGTCCCAGTTTGAATACAGCGGTCTCAATCCACTGGATGTATACACATATTGATCCTCATCTACTACACCCCTGCGAATGTTATTGTCATTTAAATTTTATACCACGTGGTTTCATTTGACACTTTCAGTTTCGCAGTAAAAATCGTGCCTCGTGTTTATAGTTTATTTCATAGAAACTAGGTACTTGTTATCAAATATAAGATCTAGACGTTTATTGATTTTAAACTTTATCTTCATTAATTGGTGGATAAAATGAGTTCTAGAAATAAATGTGACAATAGAAAAAAATAAGTTTTTTTTTCTGCTGTTGCAACAATTAACATGCTTAGTGGCGATCCCCCCTAAGGATTAATTTTCGATCCGCGCCTGACCTAGTCATAGCATCAATAGTGAAACAGACTATACTATTTTATGCAGAATGGTACTTGAAAATGGCTCGATATACTAAGTTTTTATACAAAACAGACATCCATTCTTTTTTTAAAAAGCATGGTATTGCACACCACAAGCATCAAACATGGCTATAATTTTATTAAGCAACCCAGTGTTTATATTTTCAACCACGTGTAGGGTGGTTGAACACAAACGATAACTCTGTTCTGAATATCATCGTTTAATTTGAATAACTGCTAGATGATGAACAAAGACATACATCTTAATAGATTTTCGTGTTTTAACATAAATCAAAGTAGGGTATGATATGAAAAACGACCAGTACTTACATATTTTGAGAATATTATCCGAACACTTATACTTCCGCTCGAAATTTCACAGGAACTGAACAAATCTCGGGCAAGTCTCGTGAACTTTCATTCGAGCACCTTTGGATTTATTGCATACTTATCAACGATAAAGAAAACATTCCGAACACATTCGCAGGGGTGTACTAGGTCAGTTAGGCCGATCCACACGTGTGTATAATCTAAAAAAAAAATAACATAACAATAACAAGACTACGCGGAAATGATGTGCTGTTAAAGAGGTCTTTTTCGTGTTTTTCAATGATAAACTGTACAGAGAATAGTACAAAGCTGGCCCTAATAAATCGCTAGTTTTAAAAGTAATTCCGATACATCAATTACCATTATATGTTATTCAGAAGAGTTGACATATCTTGTACATTTTATATCTGTTTGGCTAAGCAATTTGCACTCACGTTCAACATATGAGGCCAGGAGTGACGCTATTTTGAAATTTAATCAAATCTGTAAAAAAAATTAAATTCTATCATCTTTTCTCGCATGGGAGATATATAGCAATGTATGAATGCATATTATTGATTCATAACATTTGAAATTGTTAAAAATGAATTTTTTGTTTATACCAAAACACTAGAAAACTGTATATTGGGACTTTTAAATTAGAAAAGGGGATACAATAGCAGGACTATCATATAATAATACCTAGAACAAAGTTATGTTATCCAGTGTGATGGTATTGACTAGTTTTGCCAACAATCATTTTTTCCATTTTAGTTCAATTCATTTATTTTTATCCGGAATGTTCTCACAAATCGCATGAATATCTTCAGAATACACATGTATAAGTGTATTGAAAGCAAATTACCAATGTAATTAAAATATTCAGGCTACCACACTGACTTGTTTTAAATTTGATGGTATTAAAATCAAGGCGGAGTTTAAAACATCCGAGGAATACCATTTTCGAAAAGTCCTTACAAAGGTGTATGTGATAATAATTATCAGTGATATCTCTAACCGATATTATTGATATTTATAGAAAAATAAAGGTGGTATCTATGACTAATATTAATAATATATATTAATACATGTAACCAATGCAACAATAAATTGATTAATGAGAAAGTCTTAAAAGAACATATTTCTTAACAAAAAAAAAAAAAAGAACATTAATGATAACTTATTGCGAATAAGACTTTGAAGGAATACCCACTTTTCCTCTACTGCATTTTTTATTTCAATCATATTTGACCCCTTTTCGGAACAAGTTACCTGCAAAATGTATCCAAACAGCTCAAATATTGTGTTATTGTAAAAAATAGTAACATGAATATAGTTATATCGTAAGGCTGAAAAAGCAAACTGAAAAAGTTTTGTTTTCACTATTATTGTATTCATTTATATTTTAGTTACTTTATTATTATAATTCAATTTTTATTATGTATATCAAGCCAGATCGCAATATCTTAAACTTCATTTATAAATCATACTTTGATGGCCTGTAGAGTGATAATTGAAATGATGACAAACACATGCATTGTTGGCTTTATTTACAATGGATCTTTTTAAAATTTGATTCAAATCGTACCACTGCATTCTGAAAATTATCCTGGCTTGGTGAACACCAATAGCAATGGTTTTCGTAAGGTACCCATCCGTCTTCACAAGCTACCAAAAAAAACAACAACAAAAAACCGAAACCCTATATATACGCTGATATGTCGCAATGTTTTAATGTTAAACATCTCTTCTTAAATTAATGCAGATAAAACTGTTTCACAAAAGAAATTTCACAGACTTTTCTTACCACGCTCTGTACTCGCGACAGTTGCCAGAGCAAAGAAATAAAAATGAGCTTCATGTTCTTAAGGGTTACAGTGGTAGGGAAATTTTGAAACCGTGACTGTTTCATTTAACAACTGGAATGACTATTCATAGCAATACCTGCATGATTGCTGCGTAGATGTGTACATAGCTTTCTATACATATTTGGCCTTAGGTTAAAACGCAATAAAATATGTCGCCAATTCCGGGTCACTTCAGACTGTTTCGTTGATATTTTTGCAAAGTTGTTCAATTTAAATTTTATACTATATATGCATTAAATGTAAAAATTGTGACTAATTACACAGTCATTACATGCATGTTGTTCAAAATACATTAAGGGGGATAATATTTACAGAGGTAGTTCAACAAGGCCTTGTTTTCTCACATCCAAATCATTTTTCACCATTTTCGGTAATGTCAGGGAATCGTTTTGAAACACAACATTTATCAAATTACTTTGCAGCATTGAAAAAATAATGCCGCCAGGAAAAATATTTACAAGCTAGCTCTAAGTAACAAACGAAATAAATAGAATGACACAAGAGCGGCATTTACAATTTTTATTCAATTGAATCCCTTTCTCTCTCTTATTATTAATATCGTAAAACCACACGAAAAATATATTTTAGGTAAAGGGTCCCGCAATTGGGGAACTCCTTCGGTTTGATTTATCAACAAGTGAAAATTTATTTTAGCAATTATTATTCGGAAAAAATTCTGACCTATAACAGACTGTGTTTGTAGTTAATAATGCTCGCTTAGAACATCCAACATCAATCACGCTGCAGCGTAAATAATGAAAGTAGTTTTCAAAGATGTGTGAAAATCTTTATCTCGAAAGAGCTTGATTTTTAATTTTGTTTCTCGGATGGTATGTTAATATAAACTTTAAATTATTTGTAATGGTCAATGGCAAAAAAGGCCCATAGCTCAATCAATTATTTTTTTTTAAAATCTGCTTCAATTCAAACAATATGACATGAAAGAAATGAAAGTGATCCGGAATTGGAGACGACCCGGAAGTGGCAACTTTAGTGCAACGATATTGCAAAAAATGCAATAGTGTATACTTTAAACTAACGTTTATTCGCGTGTGAGAAATTATCACAAAATTTGCGAGAACCCTGTCATCGTGAATATTTCTCGCCCTGAAAAGGTCCAAAATTGTCTCTGGTGCAGTGTTGCTAATTTGGCAAATCAAGATAATCTAAATATTGATTGCAAAAATTATTCACTGCGAAAATTTTTTATCTTCAGTTAATTGCGAAATAAAGTCTTTGCGAATAAAGTTGGTTTACGGTATTTATTATCACATGAGTCATAAACGATAAAAAATTGCTTCGACCGAGTAAGCTATTTATTTCTGTTTACAGTGATTTTCAATCTCATCGTTTATTATTATAGCATCTGTGTCTACATATTTAATCAAGGATAAGTTTCTGTTTAAATAACACACATGCTATTCAGTGTGTTAAACCATTGTTTATGTAGTACAATTACCTTCATCGAGCGAATCCACATTTTTTTTTACTGCTATTGAATGTGCTCTATTAAAATTTGTGGCTTAAAAACACATAATTCATTGACATTGATATTATTTTCTTTTTTTTATTTCAGCCATTCATTCACAATTTCGTTTAGCTCTGCCCACCTGTTGTGTTCATAAGTGAACATATGATGCTTATTTTCCTAAGTTACATTTTATTTCTAAATACAGAAACAGTTCGTTCGAAACTCTCCATCATAAAGCTGAGGGATGCATGTCCGGAGTCACCCGTCTTGTTATAAATCATTGCTATTTGGTTACAGATTTTTCTTGTTCAAGTAGATCCATTAGGATAAACACTTGATTCTTTTTTTCATTATTTCATCATCATAATCGTATCCCCACCATCTTTGATGAAAAAGGATCAAATTCTTTCTATTGTATTAATTTTGTATTTTAGGTTGTATTGTACTTCTACATGCTATGATTTAAGTCCGCAGATGAAAACTGTTATTCTGTCAATGTTCTGTACTTTGATAAACTAATAAATATTCAAGTTTAATTGCAATGATAAAAAAAATTACATGTTTCCTAGGATGTGTCAAATCTAAAATACATCTTGTCTGTTTTGTTTTAAAAAAAGTTATTTTCCATGGTAGCAGGTGTATTAACAAATAGGCATTTGAGAAAAAAAAAATCCGACTACATTTTGCTACGTGCGTCAATTCAGTTATTTTTGTAAATCATAATAAAAAAGAAAATTGCAACATCTGTTAGTCGATTTTACATGAGTCCTACCATGTAGAATTGTACCGAGTAACATATTAAGTTCCGTTTTCTGCGATTTTCAATCTCATCGTTTATTATATTAGAGCATATATATGTGTACATGTATGATCAAGGACAACTTTCTGTTTCAATAACACACCTGCTATTTAGTGTGTTTATCAATTGTATATGTACACATATATGTAGTACCATTACCTTCATCAAGCGAATGTTCGTTTATTTTTACTGCTGTTGAATTTGCTCTTGTAAAATTTGTGGTTCAAAAATCCACCGTCACCAACATTTTTAAATCACTCAACTCAGTCCTCAATTCAAATCCTTAAAAGAAAACTGCATACCTTTGAGGTAAAATATCAGACTTTAGGCTGAGTATTGACTTAAGGAAAGTTAGTGACGGTGAAGCCTGGTCCATGGTGAAGCCTGGTCCATGGTGAAGCCTGGTCCATGAAACGACAGTCTGATTTAGTTTTCAAAAGCGTTTTATTTCAGCCTGATCGTACAGTGGATAAACTCTAAGCTTCACATGTATAAAAATTCAATCTAAATTCTATGAAAATCTCTCATTTTCTGAATTTTCTCAACATCATCTTATACATAAGATGAAACATCATCTTATATATAAGATAATGTTGAAGGTATTCATCGACTCTAAATCAATGTGACGTGTAATCAGCAATTCACCTAAACAGCAGGCATGCATTGCTCGATTTCTAAAAATAAAACTATCATAAAAAATAGTATTGTTTTCTTAGCAAAACTTAAACTCCGATGTACGTAATTTATACCTAGTACCACGTAGACGAGATATTGGAAGTACATGTTAGCCAAAAAAAATTACTTAGGTAGCATTGCCCGTTTTTTATTCAAATATAATCATGACATTCTATAATTAATTTACAATAAAAAACTGTTTGATCTCATACAAGCAATGCTGGTTTTTCGCAAACATAGTGCTTATTATGTGTACAAGAATAGTTCATCCAGGTGATGCGATTTGTAAGAGCGGAGCACAAAGAAAGGTTACCTACTGGTTGGTCCATACCATCCCAATGATGGTATTGGGCCTGAGTGCCCTTGGGGAGGCTCAGATATATTTTGTTGTTCCGTTTTGAGGACTCAGTATTTGTAGGGGTGTCAATTTTGGAACCTACACAATCTGAGGATGCTTGCATAGTAATCTCAAAAGTTGAAGCAATGTATTTCTTGACATTTTTCCTATACATATCTATGTTAAACCTTGAACACTTCTTGGGGCTCCAGTGTTGGTCCGGGGTAATGGTTTAAACAATTTGGAATCTACACTATCTATGGATGCTTGCATAGTAATCTCACAAAATGCAGCATTGAATTTCTCGAAGAAGAAATAATTCTAAACAATATCACTATTTATTGCTATGATAAACTTTGAACTCTTCTCTGGGCCCCTGTATTGGTCCGAAGGTCATGGTTTTAACATTTTCTTTTAATTTATACTATCTTTGGATGCTTGCATACCCATAGCAATCTCACCAATTGTAGCATTGTATTTCTTTAGTAGAAGGTTTTTAATCATTTCCCAATATCTTTCAATCTAAAACTGCGAACCCCTCTTGGGGCCCCAGTATTGGTCCGGGGGTCACGGTTTTAATAGTTTTAAATCTCCACTATATATTTAAGCTTTGGTATCAATATTGGTATTCATGGTGCAATTGTTTTTTAAAAGATATTCAAGACGCACACTCTCTTTTCACTGTTTTGCGATAGTCTACCTTTTAAAATGGATGACTTACATTCCTTTATTTTTTGTGTAATTTAGAATCCCCTTTATATAGAAGGATGGATTGTACCAAGTTTAGTTAAATTTGACCTAGCGGTGAGTTAAATTTGACCTAGCGGTTCCAGAGAAGAAGTAAAAAATGTAAAAACTGTACAGACGGACGAATTGACAGACAAACGGACGAACTCCGGACAATCTTCGGTTCAGGTAATCTACAAAACAAAACAAAACAAATAACATTGACCTGAGTATTTATCGGAAGGAGAAGGTGACCTTCACTATTTCACATGGTACGCCAACGCTGACAATATCACACAAACATTTTCAACCTCATGAAATTAAAGGGAACATACAGTAAAAAAAAAAAAAAAAAAAAAACTATTTCATTAAAATACTAATCTGATCATATAAAACACAGTCTCGGAAATACCAGGTTTGTAAGATTTATGGTTTTGCTGAGATGAAATATAATGTCCAACCTCACAGAGAGTGACCTGACACTCAGCTGTTTCCGCCGTTATCACCAGTGTGACGTCACAAATATGTCACAGTGCAGAGGTAGTCTCGGTTACCTTACAAAATAAGTATTGTCATCTGATCATCTCAATGAACAAAGAAGGGAAGAAGATGTGTTATGGTTGGGTGTTTACATTTAAATGTAGTGTCCCATCACATAATTTAAAATTAATAAAAACACCGCATTTGATCCAAAATGGACTGCCTCTCATAAACTCTAGGGGAAATGGAATGGTATATATGTATATCTCTTAATTTGTTATAGCCGGACACTACTTTCTTATACAACATGATTAGTCTATTGAAGGGGACTCAATCAAATATAAGTTAAACACTATATCACACAAAATATTTAGGAGTCGGAGCCATTAACTATACAGGATACTTTGTGGACAGTTATAGTGGTCCGATCGGAAATAGAAAGGCAGAATGTGAAAAATCAAATACCCTAGCAGGTGTCAAATGTTTAATCAAAAGAGTCAGTCATATTGTTTAAAAGATTTCTATCTAATTACTGGTATTAGATTCAGAAGAACATTTGATGTGGGTCTGTTTCCAAGAGTTGGTGGGATGTTTAATTTCAAATGTTTATAATAACTATATAACAATAGCAATGTGAATCCTGGGGAATGGGCTCAGATCGCCACCCCTACCTACACACACACACACACACAAAGAGACATACATTTAAATATGATATTTATTAAAGAAATGTGTGATCTAATCATAGTAAATTATAAGCGAGTGATTATTACACGTGTATAAATCTAATCTGGTGAGGCATACATTAGTGAATATTTTATTTAAATATTTAAGATATTCAAAAACATCTAATAAATTGTTACATGTGTGGGGACAGGATGCTAATTTCATTGTTATTTACATCCTATAGGTTTAATGCACTTTTTCACTAAAATCATCTACACCGGAATAGACTCGAATCCATGATTATGGATATTGCTTATCATCGGCTTTTTAAACCTACACAAACAGATAATACTACTCATGTACCACGTTATTTTTTCAAACTGCAGTATGCCAACAAGGGAATTGATTTCGTTAATATAAGCAATATTCTTTATCACAAAAAAGTTCAGTCCTGCATTCCGCCATATTTCAAGTTAAAGTCAACCCCTTGTATTTCCTACAATTATACTTCAACCATTGCTTCCAAACTTTTCAATTACAAACAAACTCTACAAGACCTTGATATTGAACATCTGAAAGATAATCCTCCAAAGTGTTCATGCTCTTCTTCACCCTACAACCATAGTCCTGCTGGACACGTCAGTACTGGTGATGTTTATTTAGAACGAAGACCTAAGATTAGCTATTATGAAAAGACCAAAATTTAGGGAGCCTAGATCTTTTACATGGCGTCGTTATTTTATATATATCATGAATTCTGTTGAAGATTACGCCAAGCGATGGACACAATCTGAAAAAGAAGACATTGATACCTTGTCAGAGTAGAGTGGGTTAAAAGCATCAGGTGTATATTAAAATCTCTTATTAAACGACTGAGAGGTTATATGAAAACCCTCTATCCTTCTGTTTTCAATAAAGCAGAAGTGATAAAAGAACTAGATAGATTGCACGATCAATATGTACTGGTCCCTGCTGACAAGGCAAGTAACAACATTGTTTTCGTTTGAAAGGCACATTATATTAATTGCATTTTCAAAGAACTAGATACAATTCTACACATGGTAATCCTACTTACACCCATAGCGGCCTTGCCAAGCAGGAAATACTTCAAAATCATAAATCAGTTATGGATATCTTTAATATCCGCAATAAACAAAATGAATTTGATTTACCTTATTTGTACTGGATTCCAAAGCTTCACAAAAGTCCTTACAAACAGAGATATATAGGTTCCAGTAAATGTTCTACCAAACCTCTCTCTTTACTGCTTACTAAAATTCTAACGGTAGTGAAGAAGAAACTTCAAGAGTACTGTACAACAATATACTCCAGAAGTGGTGTGAATCAGATGTGGATACTAAAAAACTCTAAAGAATTATTAGAAAATTTGAGGGCACAAAATCTAACCAAAATCAATAGCATCAAAAGGTATGATTTTTCAACGCTTTATAAAACCATTCCCCATGACCAATTAAAATCTAGGCTTTTTGATATCATCGACAGTTGTTTCTTCAATAAAAATGGAGGTCGTAAAAATGCTTACCTTGTCATTGGAAATCTTAAAATCTATTTTGTTAAAAACCACTCTGATTGCACACACAAGTACTCTGAAGTTGATATTAAAAAGATGCTTGAGTTTCTGATAGACAATATCTATGTAGTTTTTGGAAATCAAGTCTTCCAACAATCTGTTGGAATTCCCATGGGTACCAATTGTGCACCATTATTAGCAGACCTATTTTTGTATTCTTATGAAGCAGAATTTACTCAAAAACTTGTACGCGAAAAAAATAAATCACTCGCTGTGGCCTTAAAGTCAACATTCAGGTATATCGACGACGTATTATCAATTAACAATTGTGATTTTCATACTTACGTCGACTCGATATATCCCAGTGAGCTTGAAATAAAAGATACCACAGAGTCTTCGTCATCTGTTTCATATTTGGATATTTTACTGGAAATGGACATTGATGGTAACCTAACAACAAAACTTTATGATAAACGCGATGACTTCAATTTTTCTATAGTCAACTTTCCTTACTTATGTAGCAATATACCTTCATCACCTGCATATGGTGTTTTTGTCTCTCAGTTAATTCGATACGCAAGGACATGCTCTTCGTATGAACAGTTTCTAAGACGAGGCAAGCTAATGACAAACAAGTTGATAAAACAGGACTATCAACAGTCTCGTTTAATATCATCTTTTCGTAAGTTCTATGGTCGATGCAACGACCTTGTCAGCAAATACAATCTTTCACTGGGTCGCATGCTGGCTGACGTTTTTCATACTAATTGTTAGACCATAATTAATCACCCAATTGTCTACTGACCTTTCCGTTTTTTCCCGATTACGACAAAGAGCACAGGGCGGGTGTGACCGGTCACTCCCCCTAGGTACCTGATCCTACCTTCATCTTTTTTTTTTTAGGTCCGTGTTGCTCTGCTTTGAATTTGTATTTCGTTTGATGGATTTTTGAGATGGTTGACGGATTGTTATTGTCATTTTTTCGCTTTAATGATTTGTAAAATCTTCCTTTATATCAAAAAAAAAAAATAATAATAATAATAAAAAAAAAAACGTTATTTTCTCTTTTAACATTCCTGTTTCACATGACTGTGATGCGATGATGCTGGAGGACGCATTTGTCGCGTAGCTCATGGTACAACTGATAAGCTACCTTTTCAGATTTTACGCTCGTGCGTTTCCATGAGAAGGGAGAAAATGTCATATTTACACAGGATGAATCTCCGCCATGCAGTCAAATGAAAGGTGACTGAAAGGGAACTGAAAAATTGACTCAATGGAATATTTTTGCCATTCAGTCACCTTTCCAGACCATTCAGTTACCATTCATTTGACTGAATGGCAGAGATTCATCCTGTGTTAATTGCTTATATCTGCTAAACCAGTGCAGATATCAAGGTGCGGATTTTTTTAGCCTTTAAAGATAGATCAATTCTATTTATTGGTGAAGAAAATAATTTGACCGGGGGTACCTTTAATAAAGAAATTATATAATATACAAACTTTAAAAACTTTTTAATTAATTGATTATAAATATATGACATTTGGAAAAATGAATTGGTCGGAAAAGATAACAATTGTATGGAAGTACAAAACAGACATAAGCAAACTTATCCAGTGATATGCAAAGAATAAAAGTAAGCCTAAATACTGACAATAATACTCTCTCTCTCTCTCTCTCTCTCTCTCTCTCTCTCTCTCTCTCTCTCTCTACCTCTCACTTTCTCTCTTCTAACATATGATGTCTTTTAGACGAAAATAAAGTGAAGATATATCATACTGTGAGGAAAAGGGGGAAAACAATTTTTTTTATTATAAAAGGTAATTGTGACCAATAAATGTACTTTAACACTGATATACACTTTAACTCAAAAAAGGTTCACTAAAAATGCATAACCCTAGAACCCTCAATGTGAAATATTTCACTGATTCAATTTTTACTTATTTTACAAGTCAAACTATATGTACCATATGAGTTCAAATTTTATTATTTTTTCTTTCCTTTTCAAGACGATAATAAATAGTGTAGGTTTGTTTTAACAAGCTTTATTAAAAAATAAAATAAAGGATAAAACACCCTTACACAAAAACGGTTAAAATACCTCACATATATACCGAGTTTTCATAAGGGAAAAAAAATGACCGAACACAGTTAAAACTTTATCTTTGTCTTACTGTTCTGTTTCAAAGAATTATCAATTTACATCAAAGTGTATGTAACTCAAATGATGGTAATCCTTAAAAAAATACTGAGGCGAAACTGATAATAAATCTCTATAACAAATCAGGGTCAAGAGGTTCATATACATGTACCTTCACCTCGCGGTCATTGGTATTAATCAACTCGACATATGTTCTTTGACAAACCTAATAAGTAAAAATAAATGGTAACATCATAATTGATAGCATTTGATATATTCAGATAAAAAGTACCAAATTGAATGAACCAATTGAGGTCACCTTACGTGGAGTTTTTTGCCATTCATTGGTGAACTCTATAGATTTTTTTTCAGCAACACGATAGGAACTCTAAGACACTTGCATTCATGTTTGTTTCCATCAAATTTTAGATCTTGAAGAAATGGCTGATCTACAATAAACAAAACTAACTTATCAATTATTTTATTTATAAATTATACATGTTTCAAATATGCAAGTAAATAATGAACATTGTTCTCATTTTTCTAATTAATTAAGATCTTTGAGTGATTTTTTATTATTAAGTTTTCCTCAGTTCTCATTAATCTTTGTTACATTTGATTCCACATATAGCAAAATACACTTATAGTCAGATTATCACAAACGGTATGACAGTCAATGTGAATCATAAAGTATCTAATCTTTGATCAAGTAATTATAATGCCATATGTTTAAAAATATATCTGATTATAATTGATTACAATGAAAATACAAATTGATGTTCAATTACTTGGCGAATGTGCATGCTTACATGAAAGGGGGTTTACACCTGAAATGCTAGTAAATTCAATCATTCGAAAACCACTTGGATATAAGGTTGGGGACCTATATTGTTCATTTATTTAATTTGTGACGCATCCCACGTGTCTTTTTTTTTTTGAAATATGAATTTCCTGAAATTATTGTTAAAATTTTGTAAGGAAATTAAAAAAAAAATGAAACAACTATCTATACTTTAAATTATTATTTTACTGTGATTTCAATACATTATGAAGTTGAACACATGTAGTGACTATAACAGTAAAATCTAAGTCAAATAAAAAAAACCAAAACTTTTTTTTCAGGTGGCTTCAAATGCCATTACATCATGAACACAACAGCAGATGTTAAGATTGTTGAAAGTTTTAGACTAATCAAAGTATAATGCAAATAACCAAAATATTAGTAATGTCACCTTCCTAAAACTTTGCATACAAATAGACATACACCTAATGTTTCATGTAAAAGTAAAAAAAAAAGGTCACATCTAAAAATAAATGAGATATTGCATGAAATTAGCGAATTTTTGGCAAAAAGTTGAGTTTTTTCTTGTCTTCTATGAACTATAATCTGAATATGCCAAAATATATTAATAGAAATATCAAAATATTGTTCAAATTTATTTAACAGAACAAAAAAAATATATCGAAATACACAAACTATCTGGAAGTTTATGCGCTAAAAATTAGGAGGCTGAAGAATCAATACTCTAAACTATTGAATTATGGAAATTGTTCATTTTCTTTTTGAATACCTTCCGTCACAAAATATAGTATCCTACTTAACTCTGTAAAATGTAATTTTCTTTTACCAATTTTATTCAATATGGTTTGTTTGGCATGGCAAAATATAAATAAACAAATAAAATAAGTATATGATGCAGAAATCTGAGACTAAGTGTGACATAAACTAGTAACCAAAAAATAGAGGAACGAACCTCTTTAACGCATTTATTTTTATGAATGATCAAAAATAGCCTTTTGCTTTAAATTTAAATATGACGATTGCACATGCTGGTTCCAGATTAGTTGAAATGAATACTTTAATAGCTAACATATTCGGATAATAATGTTATAATAACCTCTGGTATGGAGTAAATAGTGACACACAATATAACAAACAAAGATGTCCACGTAGAAGATTGATATATATTTAACCTAGACCCACCGATATATATGGCGATAATTAATTAGACTTACCTATCTTTATACCCAAAAATATAAACCGTGTTATTGTACCCTGATCCGACCCATATAGAGTGATCTTGACATCATAACCAAGACTGTGTGCTGTGAATATCCCTGATGATCTTATCTGTAGATATGACAGCAACTGACCGTCCTTGTTCAACATATGTACTGATTTTGTTTTATCATCACAAACCAGGATTTGTGATAGCGCGTCAGTACATATTCCACATGGATGCCCTGTGTAGGAGAAACGATGTATTTCTCCGCGCTCTGTCACCACTACAGCACCAGAACAAGAGCAAGAGTCTGACACCACGACATCCCCATTGTTGTTCTCTGCTATAAAGTTCGGATATATGTAAAGTTCTAATCCTGATTTATCATGTTGTATGGTTTGTTTTAGTTGTCCGTCCTGGTTGTACCGGGTTACCTTGCCTCTAATTGTCCTATAGTTATACATTCCCACAAGTAGATCCCCAGTGAAAGGGGACCAGTAAATACATTGTGGTCTCCAGTAAAAGTATCTTCTACCTATAGGCAATGGGATTGTATTTTTCATTGAATGTTTGTTGATGGTATAATTCATATCTATATAAATCAGTTCACCCTCATTGTTTACTGTGTGTGCTCCATCAACTACACATATACCTTTTAGCTTAAGTAGAGTGTCACCTCTTCTATTTGTCAAGATGAGATTACTTTTATTATCACTAACCCAGAACCGGTCTGATGTCACACGGGAAATGTGGTAGCATCCATCAATACCTCCAACTGTGAAAGATTGAAGTAATTCGGGGGGAGACATTAGTTTTCGCAGACATTTATTTTTTTGCTGTGTTTTCTTTGCTTTTGTGGTTGGTATTTTTTTCAGCGAATCCATCATATCTGCACTGTCTGTATTTAGATCTACGAACATCAAACAAACAGTTAGATGGAACAGGTTGATTACAAACTTTAGATATCAACCAATCAATTTACTTTATAAATGCAATCTATTGCTATTATTTATACATTTACACATCATTCAATTCAAAAAATGATGTTTATGTACATTTACATAATATGGTTATTTATTTTTCTACGAATTAACTTGACAGTTAAAATATCAAATCAATCATTTAGTTTGTGATAATGCATTATTAGCCAAATGTATCACATACATGTACGCGATGAAATAAATACAACATAATATGTCAAATATTAGAAGAAAAATTTAAAGATAACATTATTTTAATGTGAAAATAGCTCATTTACAAATAGAAATCAACACAAAATATGTTCAATTTTTATCCGTATATTATTGAAAATTAATCAGACATACCTGCCAGATTGCATTTCCGGGATAAATACCTGTAAACACACAAAGTATTGTTCATGTAAGATCCTGATCCGACCCAGAGACGGTAAGTGTGAATGTCATAGCTTATGCTGTACGGCAAGAATATCCCTAACGGTCTTATCAGTAGATGTGACAGGAACTGACCGTTCTCGTTTAACATTTGTACTGTTTTTTGCCTGTTATCACACACAAGAATGTGTGACAGCGCGTCAGTACAGATTCCCAGTGGCTCTAGTCCTGATGCTGAAGGATATCCTTTGTAGGAAAAACGATGTCTTCCTCCACGCTCTGTCACAACTACAGCATCATAGTCAGACACCACGACATCACCATTGTTGTTCTCTGTTATATAGTAAGCTTTACTATAAAGTTTCTCTCCCAAGTTGCCCTGTTGTATGGTTTGTGTCTGTTGTCCATACTGATTATACCGTGTCACATTGCTTGACCGCAACCTACAGTTCTGCATCCCAACTAGTAGATCCCCAGCGGAACGGGACCAATAAATGCATAGGGGTCTCAGTGTAGATTCTTCTGTTGCTAAAGATTGGATGGTTGTTTTCATATCCTTTGACAGTTTGTTGATGTTATTTTTCCTATCTATATAAAACAATTCACAAGCACTGCTCACTGTGTAAACTCCTCCATATAAATCAATGCATAAATCATGCAGCTGATGTAGAATGTCGCCTGTTGTATTTGTCAAAGTAAGATCGTTTCTATTATCACTTACCCATATTTGGTTTGATGTAACAAAGGAAATGTGATAAAAGCGATCATTTCCTTTCACTGAGAGATGTTGATGAAACTCAGGACAATACATCAGTTTCAGAAGACACTCATTTCTTACGTGTCGGTGGCCTTGCTCTGTAATTTGAATTTCATTCAATGACTTCATCACATCTTCCTTATTGAGTGTGCCAGTCATAAAAAGCTGGCTTGTGTGAAGTGCAAGATGTTTATTTGGGAAAGCGCTTCTCTTTATGGATAAAAATTGTAGCGGCATGAATGCTGACTGTTCATGTATGTATTCATATCTCTGTAGGCTGGCAGTATGTATTTTCATTTCCATTTTTTGTTTTAAACAACGATGTTTGAAATCAAAGTCACAAAACACATTGTCCAATAGATCATTTAACACATAGTCGATGAGAATGTTTAGTGTTTGTGCCTTTTTTAACATCTCTGTTTGATAAAAGGAGAATTCGGTGTGGCAGGTTTTAAAATCAGCTTTGATTTCTGTCATGAGAACTGTTCTGTAAAATAGAGCTTCAGTTCTAATAGTGTTGATGGTTTCACTGTGTTGTTGACGTTTCTTCTGATAAGCTCCCTGTATTTTCTGAATTTCGTGTCGTTTATGTCCATGGAGAAAACTTCTGAATATGTTCGAGTTATTGTCAAAACAAGAATCACAGACTGGAACCTGACAAGGTTTACAGTACTTGCTATATACAATGTTAGGATGTCTTACACAAATTTCTTGTGTTGCGTTGTATTAAAATTTTTCACGGTATGTCAAAACATTAATGACTATTGCTTTCAATTTTGTTATATGATCCTCTTTACACTGGCGACAAAGGTTACAAGGGGAACATTCACAAAAGTACTCTGCGTCCCCCGGACACTTAGAACACTGCTGTACTTTATATAGGGTTTTTGCTGTGTGTGGACGGTTTATGTCTCAATATCACACCCTATTAAATAAAATATATTTGTTTTATATTTTTGAGGAATTATTTGTTTTTCTAATTTAAAACATTTCGATGACAAATAATAACTGCTAAGATGATATGTTACATACTGTAAACAAGGAAATATTCATCCTCGTTTTATTTTTGCTACTTCCGCCCTTGTTTTCAGCGGACGAATTCAATAATGGGCGGATTCTAATGTATCAAATTATCTCTCGTTTAACACAACTTTGTCTGGGCGAAAAGAAGACAGGGCAAAACCATTTTCAATTGAAGAACATATCTATGTATACTGTAGATCATGATGTGAAGATAGTAGCCATACGCCTGTGTCGTTGTATCTGGATTTTTCATTTGATCAAAAATCTATAAAACAACTAATTAAAACAAAACCTCACTATATTTTATTTTTTCCATTAAAATATCATTGCTTTCTTGTTCAAGATAATTTTTTCCCCTTACTTTGTGATTTGTTTCATCAAGGCTTCTATAAAAGTGTAAATTTATTACATTGGTGATGCTGTAAGATGCTATTCTAAACATTTCATCTGCCTGTCTTTCTTTAGACTTTCTACTTTATTTATTAACGGGACATTTGATTTCGCGGAGTAACCAACAAAACCACATGATATACACCCCGGTTGGCTTATCTAAAGTAATTTTTTAAAAGACGATTCGATATAACATTTCTAAAACAATTCGAACATTTATTCATCGATAATTTATTAAATTTTCCTGTCAAATTAAAAAAAATGATATATCATTTAAAAAAAAACGCTGGTATGATAAGACAATTTTAAACGATCAGTTGAGAAAATAGAAATGTTTTATCAACATAAATTTACAATAAGAAAGATCATTTCATAGCGAGCGTTAAATGTCATTTGAATTTCTTCCATGAATGCATAACTCTTCACTCTCATATTAGAATTACGTTTTATATTCAATAATGATTTTTTTTTTCTTCTTAACTTCGTATAAACAATTGCATTGATAAGCATATTCCTAAGAAAACTATTACCGTTAGACCAAGAGAAAAAGTATCCATGGGTGGTATTATATGTCAGTTTATGAGGAAACGAAATAGAACTAATAATAAAGCTAAAATTACAAACAATCCTCAACACTGGCATTCATATAGACATCTTAGAAATAGAGCTATTGATAAAATTACAATCACGTGAAAACAAAAAAAATATCTTTGATTAATAAATCCATACCACCAGGGAAATGGTGGAGGATTATAAAATCAACATCAAACATCAACTAAATAGTTTGAACCAATACCACCATTAAGATCAAATGGTAATCTTATTTTTCATCCAGTTGAGAAAGTTTCATTGTTAAATAAATATTTTGCTCAAGTTTCGTCAATTGCTAATGAAACAGATGTACCTCTTCATAGACCTGGTCCTCCATATTTTAATATTTACAGTTGCAAATGTTTCCCTTATATAACACTGTTTGAGCAATCCGCTGTTATTCCTGAATAACATCATTATGGGTCAAGAGGTCAAAGTAACGCATGAATAATCTAGAATACTACTTTTTCTACGTGCTCAAAATAACCGACTTGTGCTTAAACACACCCAATAACATAATGAAAACATAATTTTGGCATAAAAAATAAACGTATCTGTACATACTACAACTGATAAGCGACCTTTTCAGATTTTACGCTCGTGCGTAAAAGGGGGAAATTGTCATATTTACAAAGGATGAATCTCTGCCATTCAGTCAAATGAAAGGTGACTGAAAGGGAACTGAAAATTGACTGAATGGCATATTTGCTCGAAGGTCTTTATGGGATTTGATCACGTGACCAACCCGTATTTATATCCCGATATACATCAAAAATCATACCTTATTTCTTAATAATGAAAATTTACTAGAACTCTTCATTACTGAAGAGGAAGTAGGTGATCAATTATGTTAGTTAATAGTTGTAATCCACCTGGTCCTGATGGTATATCTTCAAGAATTTTGAAGGGAATATCTTCTTCTATAAAGATACCACTAACAAAACTTTTTAACACATCACTACGACTAAGAAAACTTCCAGACTTGTTGAATTTAGCTCAGATCACACCCATTTTTTAAGATAAAGGTAGTGCCCAGCAAGCAGCCAATTATAGATCAATATCCTTGACACGTGCCTTGTGTAAATTATTGGAAAAAATTTTATTTAAACGTTTACATAATTATATGATTGACAATGATATAATTTATAAATATCAATCTGGTTTCCTACCTGGTGACTCAACTGTAAATCAACTTGTTGAAATTTATAACACTATTTTTTCTAGTCTAGATAAAGGAAAAAATATTCGATTTATTTTGTGTGACATCTCAAAGGCATTTGACAAAGTCTGGCATAATGGCCTTTTAGTTAAGGGTGTATTCTGCTCATTCACAAAAAAACCCTACATTAAACTTTTTAGATACTTATTATTTCTTAAATGTACAATTCCTTAGGAATAAATTGAAAACAAGAAAAGTGTATGTTAGCGTCCATTTAAGAGAAATCCGACCCCTTAACATGGGCCAAAAATAGAGCATGGTAGTTCTCATAGAAAGTGCAATTTGACAAAAAATTCCCTATAATTAAGAAAATAAATGCAGATTTCCGACATTTTCAGTTTTGTTTACTTGAAAACATCTCAGAGTTTATTTTTTCAGACAAAACTAAGACTGTGAAATAACTTTTTTTTATATGTTATGCCCCAAAATGTATGTTCCCCAAGTAAAATTAGATCATAATTTTCGTTCCAAATATGGTAAATTAACTAAAAAGAGACAGGTTTCTAGAATTCAACTTTTTATGAAAATATTTGTATATTATGGTTCCAAATAAAGGCATAAAAAGTAGGGGTTAGTGTGCATATAAGAATAAAATATTGTTGGTTATATCCCCACCCCCTATTTGAGTTGAAGCATTTTATGGAATCAAAATAAGCCATTTTTGCAGCAAAACAAACTTTTATTCACCAAAATTTTAAAATTGGTGTATTTATCTTCAATAGCAATAGTAATTATGTAAATAAAAGTATTTAATGAACATATAGTAGACATACAACCAAATAAACTTCAAAATAATTTTAGAAATAGTGCTTATAATCCATCTTCTGGGTTTGACCTTGACCTTGGTGTGAATAACATGGAATTACATAAGGTACTTCTCGCTAATTATATGTTCTAATTTATCAAAGTTTATAAAATAATGTAATAATTATGAAATTAAAAATTCATTTGATTTTTTTCTTTGAAAACAAAGCAGCTAGATGCATAGGTTTTGATTGACAGTCTTTCTCAAGGAATGCAAGCAATTACATGGAATGAAAAAAATTGCAACTTCAGAATTGATGTCTGATCAATAAGTTTTAACCAGTATACATGTATATGCGTTCTAGGTCAGAGCATACATTGATACTTTATATACATACATGTATGATATATTCTACTAAACTGTTTGGTTATATAGTAAATGAACACGAATCAATACATGGTTGCATTACAATACTGTCTTGTTTATAGATATAATAAGTTGCACATTTCTTAATTTGATCAGTTGAAAAACATTTCTTTTATAAAAAAATTCCTGAATTACAAAATCATTCCATCCAGGTTGCTAGAACATAGACATAAACTGAAAAATGAGTGATACAAAATATACTGTCAGTAGAATATATCAAGATAATTTTTTGTTCGGGGGGGGGGGGGTGTTGTGTTGTGTTCCATCATACAGTACATACATGTACATGAACTAATTACTAGTTCAGGAAAAATGAAAATCAAAGGCAGTATATAACGCTTCTGACATAATGAGCTTTAACTATCACTTATAAAAGTATTTCTAAAATGTTCAGCTATGGAATGTATGATCTTTGATGACTTTGTTACTCTTGGTCCACTTCCACACTCTTTTTGACAAAATTTGTTGTATGCCCTCCTCATCTCCCCAACTTATTTTTGGCTTTAGAACTGCCTAGCTCAAGCCACTGGCAACTATTTTTCTATCCGTACACTTACAAGTAGTGATTATTTCTTCATTGACAAACGCTCATGTGAAAAAGCTGCACTGAGCAGAGAAAACGATGCCTTCTAACTACTCTGTGAATCAAAATTGACTGAATATACAAGTCTTTGAAGGAATGTGACATCTTGTAAAGCATTATGAGCAGCATAGTCATAATGTAAGAATATGAAACTAAAGTCTGTTTGGTATAAGATGGCAACCCTGGGAATTGTGACATCAAGAAAAGCTTCGTATTAGCCAATTCTGCAACATGATTTTAAAAAGCAGTCATCTTTCCAACTGCTTCCATGGCGTTGACTAAAAAATGGCAGACTTGATGTTATGCCAAGTAAGGATGGTACAATTCAATGAAGCCAATGAAGTACTCTTAAGCAGAGGAAAATTGCGGGATTGAACAGGTTTGCCTCAGTGGAACATTTGACCATCTTTCACTGTTATGTCTGTCACTTCAGATGCAAAGGAAGAAATTGGAAATTTTGTTTGGACAAAACAGTGCCAGTGATCTTCTCCCCATACTGCAGCTATCTGGATAATGAGGGAATTACAACCTGTTAAACAAAAATTAATACATAATAAGCAAAATGTTTGCTTATCTTGCTAGTTTTTACTTAGGACTAGATATGCGGAAAAGAAAAAAAAAATACATTTTAAAGGTTAAATGTCCATGCCATTTTGTAAAAAATTGATCATTAATTTGTCACATTTATTATTCATTGTGACCTGTATTGTAATAGTGCTACAAAAAGCATTGCAAGACTTTAATTTCTATATTCTGTAGACTGTAGTATATTTTTCCTATACATATACAAATGCAGCTCTACATGTAAATAGACGTGGCAAATAGTCAATTATAATTTAAATGTAAGCTTCTCAGAAAATATTGACTAAAATTTTGACCAGTGTTTTTTTATCTATTGACTGGCTAAAATATATTGAGAGGATTTGAGAGGATCATCTCCAAAAACAATAAATCAATAATGATTTGTAGATAAGCTGTCTCCCTTTCATATATAGTAATACATGTACAGTAAATGATAAAACTTAAGAATAACTTTCCATTTATGATCTCCTGTTTAGTAGCAAGGTTTATTATTTTTTTTGTAGACATGCAAAAAAATTGACATGAAATAAAATTTATTACTTTAGAAACATTCAAATTTGGTTTCACATAAAATTGCCATATCAGTAACGCATGGCCGCCATATACACATGTATTGCCTGCTTTTGCAATGATGATGATTTAATCTTACATACATATGCGATACTAGAGTCGGAAAAAAATATCTACTGAGCATAATGTAGCATAAGCATTTGCCATTTTAATTATAAAAAGTCTAAAGGCACTGCGAACTTACATTTTTGCTGTAAATTATCTCGATTTCCTCCACTGGAATTTCTCCTGACTCATATCGCTCGTTAGTTGCAGTTGTAATTGTGTTGGCGGTTATTTTGTTTTATTGTTTCCCCATCTTTTCTCATCTCTCAGTTGGCATTTTCAGAGGACTCGTACTGCTGTTCACGTCGCTTTCAAACGAAGCGACCCTTTCTCCTTCCCTTCTCCATATTTTGTTGTTGTTCGCGCCGACTACGGTATGTCGTAAATGACATAATTTTACCTATTCCTTTGTCATTTACACATTTAATGAGAATTTATAGTTTGAAATATGATTATTTTGATTTTCGGTGTAAGTTTTATTGAAAATTGTAACAGTTTGAATTTAACGACATGTCTATGTATGGAGACCAACTTGGGGTAAAAAATGATGACAAGAATACATCCTTAAGCTACAAAACTATGGTATATGTGGTAATGTCTTAGGGTGGGTAGAGCACTATTTGTTTGATAGACAACAAAAAGGTGTAAAAGATGGTTTTACATCTAATACTGAAACTATAAATGCTGGTGTCCTCCAATGCTCTGTTTTGGGCCCATTCCTCTTTTTATTGTATATCAATGATATTTGTGATGATCTTGTTAATCATATACGACTTTTTGTTGATGATATTTCTTTATATGTTATAATTGACTATGATATAACTAATGTAACAAACTCACTTACCAATGATTTAGATTCAGTGGTCGAAAACAATGGCTTGTAGGAAAAAAAATTGTATATCCAAATGTAAATTTTGGAAAATATTGGTCAAGTAATGTTCAGGATAAATCTGATACTCATTTAGGCCTTTGTTTTCAGAGTGATGCTCTATGGACATCACATAAACATACTATCCATGACAAAGCTACAAAAAGATTAAATATTTAAATATTCTTAGAATGCTTAAATATAAAGTTAATCGCAAAACTCTTGTCAAGATATCGGATTGCTTTTAGTATACTTTCATGTTAAATACTGAAATCTGATTAGTAAAGACGCAGTTGACAATCCGTTCTCTCACTCTCAGCGTTAGCAACACGCTTGGCAACGGGCCGACTGAACGAATTGTTTCATGCGCGTAAATTATGCGCGTACGGTTCGCCGTAGAATTCAAGTCATTCTTAAAGAAGTCAGTTATGCGTTTGAAATAATGCGAATAAATAAAGCGTTTATTGAAGCGTGCGCCCGAGTATGATTGATTAAAGAAAACAAACGACAACTTGGACAAGGGAAAAAACATGTTCGCAAATGTGGAAGAGTCCCAAGTCCCAGTCCCACTGCTGGATGAGAAAGACTCTATTAGTACTAAACGTACTATAAAGAGGTCTGTTAATCTTTTCCGCACCTTCCTGATTGAAAAAAGAGGAAGCGGGGAATTCGAAGGTCTGTCCAAGCAAGAACTCAACGTGTTCTTTACATTTTAGACATGCGATAATAAAAAAGATATTTAAATTATTGTGTATTTTTAACCAAGTACAATTAAGATCCATAAGATACCTTAAAAACTACTTACGATCACGATGACACGCGTTAAAACTGGCTGCTAGAGCAAGAAGAATAAGGAAACGATTCATGTTGGGTACATTGGAGAAAACAGTATTTGCTGTTAATAATGTGGACAAGTGTGCTAATAATCATAGTTAGTTACCTTTTTATATTAATAACGTTTTAATATTTTTCTGGAAATGTTTGATTACCCGTATCTGGATCCGGAATTACAAATAATACATTATTTAGGGGTGCCATCGTAAGTTGTAACATCGTTTGTGGAACACTGCATGCATACCTTCTTTACTGAATTCCTGTGCAACTACATTGCTAAGGTATATTTGCGACTACAACTGTTGTATAATTGCATAATATTTGGGTTGTTAGATTTCCTGCATATTTTATTTTTATGTTTTGGCATATACTATTTTCCGCTATATCCAAATGTTATCATCTTACCATGTTTACGTTAAAATAAAATTATCTGAAGGTTGTCAGTAGTGCTATGATTGTTTAATACCATGAACCCGTAGAAAACGATACCGTCATCCAGAGTTTATCTGATAGTTTTATGTATATTGTGATGCACGTGTGTAGTATTCCGGAATAGGCTTATCCGTAAGGTTCCGCACGTGCCTGATTCAGTGTTTAGTGATCGAAGTTAATATCCTGTTGCATTGTTATTTTTCTGAGAATGTAAATATTATTGAAGTTAGTTACATTTTAGGAGTTAAATTGAAAACACATTTTACTAAAATTTGATGTTATAGTTTTTACTTAATTCTAGTCACAGCTTCTCAATCAGAGGTTTCAGTCATTTAGGTCAGAGTTCTGTTTTAAAATGTTAATTGTATTGTTTTTCTTGACTAGCCGTAGGATGCAGTGATACATCTGTGGAAGTATATTTTATAGTATGTCATGCCATTTTATAGTCAAGTATAATTCAATGAGCAATTGTTATATGAGGTTAAACATCTGGTTCTTTATAACCAAGATCAGGTTAGGTATAGTAGTATGTGTCTTCTTTTGTGTACAAAAATAGTGCATGGAGTATGGTAGGTTTTACTACTTGTACCTTGTTTAACCAGACATATGTAGGCAGGTATTGTCTAGTCTAAATGGATTGCATTTATTATACTATGTATCCACACCACATTTTCATACTTATGACATGTATACTTAATATTATTCTTTGTTTATTTTAGGCTACTGTTGCCTTTTTTGTTCTGGAATAAACAATAAGATTGCCTTGGTGTTTTCTATACCCTCGGTTACAATAATAAGAACCACTGCACTATTTCCAGAATGAAACGCTATTAGTAAATTTGATAAAGTAGCCACCTTCATTTCTATCGCAACTACAACTTTATATTATTGTAATTTACATAACAAAAGGTTATATCGAAAGGATAGTTAAAGATTCAGAAATGCAAATAAAAACGTTTTTTAAACGAACTCTAAAACTTATTATCGAAGGCGTACACAAAGAAAACAATGAAAACCATGCTCTTTTTATCAAAAGTTTTAAAAGTTGGCTTTTTAGCAAGCTTTCTAGTAAACATTAAAGAAACATAAGTCTGTTATCTTTTTATATATTATTTCAGGTTCGATACCAATGCCTATTGTATTGTATATTGTATATTGTAAATTGATAATACAATCATCAATTCATCTGTATGTTGCTTGGATTTTAAAAAAGACATGTGCAATATTTTCTTAATGATAATTATCAGCCATAGAAATTAGAATATATTAAAATTCCGTTTAATTATATTGTTTATGCTTAAAATTGCGCTCTTCATTACTTTCCACTTTTATATGTTTAAAGAGAGAATTTTTATACTAAAGTGTTTATGTAATTTATCTTGAAATTAACTCTTTATTTAGAGATGATTACACACTTACCAAAACCTGACTGTATATTGCACCATAAATAAATACCCAGATATTGCATTATAAGATTGATTTTGGTGCTTGTCGGGATTTAATCTTTACCAATTCCCTCATGTAATACACAAACAATACAGCATAGTTGTATGCATTTTTTCTTCATAAGTATGAAACGATTAAAGAAAAATATAATACAAGATATTGCTTAATATCTTCTTTATTTATTTGAGAAAACAATGCCTACTTAATAAAAATTTGCTAGTTAGTTCACTGAAAAGTGACTTAATGGATATTAATATGCAAATAACTATCCTAACTTAACCAATCGTTCATTTTCCCGCACATTTAAGTTTACTGAATGACAAATATTCATCCTGCAGGCGTTCTCGAAGGCAACACGTCAACTACACATAGTGATTTGCAGGTTTCTTGCAGATGTAATGCATTTTGATACTACAAGAGTAGTCGTGCCACTTTCGTCTGCCCGTCGGAAGCGCTGCACAATCCTCTTTGGTACCAATTTGGGGTTGTCCTTTGTCCCAGTTCGTATAAATGGGTTTTCTCCCACTTGATGAATACACATACTCATTTTGATTCACTACATCAGTGAGGCCTATCCAAAAAGTTTCATAACCTGTAAAAATATAATATGCAAGGTTTTTGAGATTTTAAAAATTCTGATGACGATAAAGCTAAGAATATTAAAAGATTCAAACATTTGTTTTAAGAGTAGGCTAGCGTTTTTTTTCTTTTTTAAAGAAGAAAAAACAACAAAAATATCTTACGGCGTATCCGACTTTGAAGCAACACCCATTTTTCTTCTGCTGCGTCTTTTATTTCAATCAAATTTGACCCCTTTTTGGAACAAATATCCTAAAACATCAACCAAAAATTTTTAAACGTGTGATGTAAGAAAGAAAATCGAAAGATTGGTGTATTTGTATTGTTAAGCTGAAAAGTCAAAAAGAAAATGAATTTACGATTTTTGTATTTGATTTACTTTCATTTTTTTTTTATCACCGTATGTTTCGAATTATTGTACGTATATGAAAATTCAAGATTGCTATAAAAAAACACAATTGATGTGCAATAATTAGATAGCGTGAAAATTAACAATTGAAACATACAGAAAAAAAAACATTTTTTGATCTTATAAAATGACAAACTACGATCGGGGATGATGAAATCCTGGAAATTCCGGTGGCTTTATGATATATTTAATCACTCCCGATTCTGATTACCGCCGCAAAGTCATATATGTCATATGGATAATGCTTACGATGTTTATGCGTCATCTTTGTTTGTATATATTTAATATTTATTTATTTACGCATAAGATACAGAGGTTTATATAGCGTAAGCGCTATATAAACCTCTGTATCTTATGCGTAAGCGCTATAT
>WFKH01011926.1:4798088-4833560 GCA_016163765.1 Magallana hongkongensis | reverse complement strand
GCGTAAGCGCTATATAAACCTCTGTATCTTATGCGTAAGCGCTATATAAACCTCTGTATCTTATGCATAAGCGCTATATATAGCGTAAGCGCACAAGGTCGAAATAGAGCAGGACAAATGTTTTCAACAAAAATCTTACTATCGCTGACAGCGAATTCTAAATTTTAGACCCGGAAATTATTATGTTCTATATGCCGGTATGATAAGGCAACTCTTCTTCTGATAAATATGACGTCACAAGTAGTATCATGATATCATATTTTAGTCAAGGAACCTGTCATTTTTAACTTTATCTCATATCCAAATTATGAAAATTAAAAAATTGCATAAAATGTCATCTAAAACTCTTCTTACTGAAAATATCGTCGATTTCTTTGTATGACGTATCATATTTATTGATGACGCCACAACCATGTTTAATAGAGAAGATCAATTTCGGAATCATTGGAATGCAATTTAAACAATGCCGATATATGACTTTAGTACAGATACCAAAGTGCCAGTTATGATATAATCAGGATAGTACAGGCATGGACATGTTTTTTGGTTTTTTTTTATCAGCAAGTTTTATATTGTAAACAGATAGATATTTATATGGCTTGACCGGCCTTTCCTATGTCAGTGTGTTAAAAAAAAAGGCAAAAGTGGTACACTGCTTCGAATATTATGAAAGATGAATTTGGTAATTATGAAAAGCATATGACTTAAACTACTTGAAAAGTGCTGCTAGAATTCTTTGATCCGTTTTTTTATATGACAATAAGTGATTTCAATGAAATCTAAGAAGTTAAGAGGGTTTGCGATAAAAAAAATGACAATATTTATTTTATGCGATTAACAATAGGCTAGCAGTAGTACAAATAAACATGTACTAATTACCGATCGAATCATTGTATTATGCATACACAAAAAATTCCGGGTAGTGTTTAACTTTTCAATTTTTTGTTAAAGGTATAATAGTTATCTGTTTATAACTGTCACGTGATACCATAGTATGACAGTTTTGAAGAGTGACTCGATTCCGAAGTAGAAATATTTTTCATTCACTTGATATTAATATTCAATTTTGTTTTCATAAAAATAAACACTTTTTAAAAATTACCATAATATCGACAATCAGTAAACTCGGAGTTGCCTACCCGCGTAGCCTTACGCGCTAGCATTTCGTCACGGCAGTTGCTGATGTAAATGACGTTTTTTAAAAAAAAATATAGATACGTGCAATTGACGTCAAAAAATTGAAAATAATTATCTTTCTGAAAACGACTCATTGCTGACGAGAATGCTAAGTTAAAGATTCTAATAAAGTTTTGAACAAATTTATTACACATTAAAAAAAAATGTACTGTGGTTTCATTAATATTAGTGGTTATAAAATTTCGTTGATATAATGATAATCACAGTTTCAAGGATACGTAAATTCGTGGCACATGATCCTATCAATACAGAATGTTAGTAGAACTTGCACTCCAAGGAACATCTATTTTCATGGATCTACTTAACAACGAAATCCACGAAATAAGTATTCATTGAATATTGATATAAACATAATGAATTTTTTTTTTGGTCATGTTTCTTCTTCAAATGACGCTTTATAACGAATGTACAAAAACATCAATCATATTTTGTGTGCAAAAATTTTTTTTAAATGTTTCTCGGTAAGGTCAATCAAGACTTATTTCATGAAAAGAACAGACACGTCGTGTAATTGTTTGTGTTTGCAAAGCAACTTGTTGATTAAATAATCATTAATCGATTACTTATTTTAAACATGCAAACGCTTTCTTCCCCGATTATTTGTTTAGGGACTAGACAACACTCACACGCACAAATACTTATAGCACGACACGTCAGTATACAGCAGCCATGATATTGTGTTGTTTATATACTATACCTGAGTAGTACTGGGGTGGATGATACAAAGTGCAGTCGTCTCTGGCTCATGCAATATGTATCAAATCCTGAGTTCTATTTAGGCACAACACAATTTTGTAAACGACAATTTGATCCTAATTTAATAACCAGTTGCTGACGCAATTGCATATCTACAATAACACATGTATTAACACTTTGAATACTTACCACTGCATTATGAAAAATTGCGGGACTTGGTGAAAGCCAATAGCAGTGGTTGTTGTAGGGTAACCATCCGTTATCACAAGCTACAATAACAAAAACCATGTATGCATTTATATAATCTGATTCAATAGCTTTACATATTTTCACTCTTTGTAAAAACAAAGGACGTATCATATGCATTACTCACCACGTTCTGTGCTTGCGACAGTTGCCAGAACAACGAAACAAAGAAGTCGTCTCATTTTGTTTGCGAGGAAGGTTATTAGCGTTACAGGGAATGTTTATACTGTTGCTGCTTCGTTTATATAAGGCAGCTGGAGTTCCGTTTTACGGCAATACCAGCATACGTGCTGTGTGAATATGTACAGATTTTACAAAAAATATGATTAACATACTATAAGATTTACGGTCAAGTATCTAATATTTCATTTGACATATGTGCAAATAAATTAACATTTAAACAAAGCAGGAAGCAAAACCGTATGTAACGCCTGTCAATTACTGTACTGTTGTAATAAAATATGGAAAAAGTGCGACATTCGATAGTCAAGTTTATAAGAGTCATAAACAATAAAAAGGTGACCTAGTGAAATATTTCAGTTTGGTTAAGACACTTTACAATTTACCGTCAAGTATCTAATATTTCATTTGAAATATGTACAAACAAATTAGTATTTGAACAAAACAAAAACCAAAACCTTATGCTACGCCTGTCAATTAACCTACTGTTGTAATAAAATATGGAACAAAGTGCAACATTTGATCGTCAAGTTCATAGGAGCTATAAACCATTAAAAGGTGACCTAGTGAAACATTTCTGTTTACCTGATTTTCAATCTCATCCCTTATTATAAGAACATCTGTGTTTGACTTTATGGTTAGTGTTAAGTTTTTGTTTATATAAACGCATATGTTATGAAGTGTGTTAAACATTTGTACATAAGTACCATAACATTCATCGAACAATCCACGTATTTATTTTAACTGCTCTTGTAATGTTCTCTTGATTTGTTGCTTATGTATCCATTAGTCATTGATAATTTCATAGTTTTAGATTATTCAAAAACTTGTACGTGAAAAAAATAAATCACTCGCTGTGGCCTTCAACTCAACATTTAGGTATATCGACGACGTATTATCAATTAACAATTGTTATTTCCATACTTACGTCGACTCGATATATCCCAGTGAACTTGAAATAAAAGATACCACAGAGTCAGCGTCATCTGTTTCATATTTGGATATTTTACTGGAAATGGACATTGATGGTAACCTAACAACGAAACTTTATGATAAACGCGATGACTTCAAATTTTTCTATAGTCAACTTTCCTTACTTATGTAGAAAATATACCTTCATCACCTGCATATGGTGTTTTAGTCTCTCATTTAATTCGATACGGAAGGGCATGCTCTTCGTATGAACAGTTTCTAAGACGAGGCAAGCTACTGACAAACAAGTTGATAAAACAGGACTATCAACAGTCTCGTTTAAAGTCATATTTTCGTAAGTTCTATGGTCGATACAACGACCTTGTCAGCAAATACAAACTTCCACTGAGTCGCATGCTGACTTACGTTTTTCATATTAATTGTTAGACCATAAGTAATTACCTAATTGTCTACGGACATTTGCGGTTTTTATTTTCCCGATTACGACAAAGAGCACACGGCGGGTGTGACCGGTCAGCAGAGGATGCTCACTCCTCCTAGGCACCTGATCCTATCTCTATCTTGGAGGTCCGTGTTGCTCTGCTTTGAATTTGTATTTCGTGTTATGGATTTTTGAGATGGTTGACGGTTTGTTATTGTCATTTTTTCATTGTTCAATTCAAACTATTTAATCAATGTTTGAAAGAGCTTTAATTTAGGACGTTACTTATTACATGTTTGCTTTACAATACTACCTTAAAAGTGGCATTCGTTAGCTTATATAAAATTCGTCCTGTTCTAATAAATTCACGTTGATATATAAAGACTATTTTTATGAAACCCTATCAGTGCTGAAATAGGGTTGTATGTTTTCTATTGTAATTAAATATAAGACTACATTGTACTACTTGCTCGGATTCAAGATAGCAGATGGAAAGCATGGTATTTTGAACATGAATTATACTTTGGTAAACTGATGATAGTAATAAATTTATTAGTCTACTTAAATTGCAACTATAAAAACTCACCTTTTTTTTTTCTAAGATGCAGCAGACTCTTCTACATGTACATTCTACCTGTTTGTTTTTAAAAATCTTTTCAATTTGTTTTTTTCATGGTCATACCCTATGTTCACTTTCTTTATTAAATGATTGCTAAATTGGTCGGTGAAGTTACGCTGAAAAAAACTTCGGCCAAGAAAGCAACTACATTTTATCATCCTCGTTTAAAATAGAATTAATGGGCGAAACATTAAACTGTATAGTAACTGAGAACAATGAACGGGATATTGTGTAAGAATTGAATATTGTGTTGTGTATTATGTTTAACGAATATATTGTCAGGAACGAACACACTTTAATTGTAAACCTTTATTAGGCAAAATGTTACACCCTTTATTTTCACTCAATTAATTGAATGTGACATTGAAATATTATTATTATCTAATAAACAAGTAAGACAGTCGTGTTTGATTTTTAAAGATGAAATTACCATTAGGTATATTTTTGTATACTAAGCAAAAAGCAAAACATACAAAGTACGTACTGGATACTTATTTACATGTAATCGTGATGTTGGAAATACATGGCAGCAAAGATTAAAAAAAAAACCCACCAAACGACGTAGGTACCACTCCCTTGTTTCTATTTTCAACTCAATTATAACATTGTGTAATTAAATTAAACTTAATATGTTTTACGGTGTTGTGGCGAGCGCAGGAAGAATAACACATACCTTGCATTATTGTCAACTCAGTGTTATTTAGTTATCATCTAACATCAAAGAATTTTTGAGAGAGAGACAGAGGGAGAGAGAGAGAGAGAGAAAAGAAAGAAAGATAGACAGACAGATAGACAGACAGAGAGAACATAAGGAGAGAGAGAATTATAAGATTTCCAAGTTTAAAAAAATTCTTACAAAATACATAGACTTGCGACCTAAAGACGGTTCCTTACTTTTGGAGAAAATTGATCAGTCTGTAAAACGTAATTTGTGTTTAATTTGGTCAAAATTGTTAACGATAAATACAGTATTATTTTTGTTTCTGGTAATTCATAATTTTTTGTATTCGTTTATTTTTGCATTCTAATTACATACATTGTATCCGTGCCCCCGGTCCCTGTTTGTAGGTGTGTAATTTCCCTTTTTCCAATTTAATGGTTTGACAAAATGCAATATATGTATAGATTTTTTAAATGTTTATTTTTTTTCTTTATTTTTTTTTAATGAAGTTCAAAATGACATACTTTTTATCTAATCTTTCCTACTTACTGTACATGCCTGCAAAATTAGCTTAAAATTGGATCGATATGACAGTTAAGTATGGCTCTTGCTAGTATATATATAATCTTTCTATCAAAACCAAAAAAAAAAACATATCTGAGGCAGATATCACAGTCTTTACTTAAAATTGCTAGTACACGCATTACAGATTTTTGACCCACCTCTAAATTTATCGCGGGAAATATAACGCGAGATCACGGTGACGTCATACGTTACAATCTAAAATCATTTGTTTACGTATCTCAACTCAATACGAAGGAATGGAAACTTGTAAAAAAAAATTCTTGGTCTCAACAAATCTTGTGCAGTACTCAAAACGTGTATTCAAACCTCAAGGCACCGTAAATTACGAGTTAAATGTTAGCCATTTTTGGCATAGCACCACGGGAGAAAACATTAGAGGGCATTATGGGACGTAGACAAAAAATTTCTTGATGAATCTGTAGGTTTAGCTCGTTCTTTTTCCTGCGCGCACTGGGCCGGCGCTCGCTATAAACGTTCAATCTCATACAAGCTACGCTGGTTTTTTGCAAACGTAGTGCTTATTGTGTGTACAAGAATATTTCATTCACGTGATGCGATTCGTTAGGGCAGGACAGAAGGAAGGGCCACCAACTGGTTGTTCCATACTTTGCCTTCGTGCCTGTGAAAAACCTCACGTATTCTGCTCTTCCTTTTTTATTGGAGTAAGCAATCCCAATCCCTGAACTTCAAAACCTGTAAACATGTGATACGCCTTTTTCACATAAAATTTGTGTTTCAGGTATGGGAAAAGGGGCAATGCTGAATTAAAAAAAGTCTACACTGTGTATGTATATTATTATGCTTAATTTTCTATCGAACTGTAAAACAAATGATGAGAAAATGACTTATATCAAGTTACTTGAAATACTAAAGCAAATATATTAACAAATCGTTAGAGTGTGACATCTCGTTTAAGATTGCTCTGACGACACTTGATCCTGTGTAAATGTATTATTTTATTATCGTAACAATTTATATAATTTACGACACATTTTTCTGTAACATAATTATTCAATTACAATAAATAATTGAATACAGTGTGTTACATTCGACATTGCTACAAAATTTATACAACTATTAGATATCTAAACTATATTTCACATCTGATATCAGCATCCAGTTTATAAATAAAAGTAATAATGTACCTGTATCAGATATAAGATGTATTGCTATTTATTTATTTTTAACTTGTTGCCAATTTAATATTGTATATGATATGTATTTGCGTACAAGTTAACTAGAAAATGTAAAGTTCTCCATAAGAACCCCATTCAGGATACGAATTTTAAAAACAACACCGTATCCTATTACATGGCTACGAGTTATTCAGGGTACGACTTCTATCCGACAATCACACTTCCATCATTTGACGAAGCACAAGTTAAGCCTGAAAATGTACTATTTTTACACCTATCTTTGCATTGGATATATGATCAAAAGAATATTGATCAAATCTAACAAAGCTAACATTCAGAAAAAAAGAGAGGTTTTCATGCTAGCCATATAATTAAGTTATGCAGACACTTCTTATCTTATTTTTGTAGATACTTTCTAGCTTCCTATTTTTGTATTATTACTGGTCACTCTATTTGGTAGTGTTCATTATATTTATGGTTTACATGTTGTCGGCAGTAATAATTGAAAAAAAAAGAGGAAGATCGGCAAATAAACATAGAAAATATTAAGTTTTGTCTGTTCTTTGTTATTGTCTGCAAATTTATTTAACATTATCTTTTTTTCTACAAATTGGAATGTGAAAAGCAGCTACCTTACACTATAGCAAAATCTAATGATAACTAGTTTGTCATTGTAACATTAGTACACAGTAATCGGTTTTCAAAAAAATGCTACCATTTTAAACCAACTATTTAAAGCATCATTTAATAATATTGTTAAGTGGAAAATTTGACTTCACAGTAAAATGGATAAAACACCCAATGCTTTAAAAATTACAGATGCGTATAAAGGCAAGCCGTTATTAATCAACATCATAAATCCCGATCTGATTATTTACATATATTTTAATGACCTGTACATTTGTGAGTGCTTAGTGTATTTTAGAAGTATTTTCAGTACTTTGATTTTAATTCGTAATCTATCGTATTAGAAATTTGTTCGCCATATTGTCATTTTTTTAATCTGGTAATGATAATAAACACATTAGTTATTTAGGTTAGTAATGTGTTTATTAGGTTCATTGGTATAGCAGAATATTATTATGTCAGGGTCTAGCGTTATTGAATGAAAGAACATATATTGCAGGGATAGGAATTTGTGAATAACAAGGATAACAAAGTCATATTATCATACAATGTATCTTTTAAAAGAGTAAAAAAAAAATGGAGAGCGTTTGATAAAACAAGGTTTTATAAATATTCCTTGATTCACAAAAAGTGTTTTGCAGAGTTTTTAGAAACGTAGAAAAATTTTCTGTCACACGAATAGTCGTGCCACTTCCGCCCTTTCATTGGAAGAGCAGCACAGTTCTCTCCCGTACCGCCATTCGGTTGCCCTTTATCCCAGTTCAAATATCGCGATTTATAACCGGTTGATGAATACACATATTGGTCCTCATCTACTACATCAGTAAAACCAAGCCACACGTGTATATAGCCTAAATTCAGAACGTGATAATTACTATACATCGATAAAACCATTATTTAACATGCAGTTAGAAAAG
Organism: Magallana hongkongensis; assembly: GCA_016163765.1. Taxonomy (NCBI): domain Eukaryota; kingdom Metazoa; phylum Mollusca; class Bivalvia; order Ostreida; family Ostreidae; genus Magallana; species Magallana hongkongensis. The sequence goes on along the minus strand of WFKH01011926.1, from coordinate 4,825,342 downwards.
TGTTTCTAAAGTTCTATTAATGATCTTATATATTATATTGCAATTGATTGTTTCAGTATTGAAAACACTTGTTTGCCATGACAATTTCATTTTTTGAATACGTATGTGTAGTTCCATGGAAAGCAATTTGACATAGAATGTTAGACCTCGGAAAATAAGAAAGGGTATAATATAGCATTTTATCATTACAAAAAATCTGATAACTTATAAGCAAAGGTGTACTCGGCTAAAACTCTAACTTAACTAAAATGCATTTGTCCAGTAAAAGTCACTATTTTTCTTCAGCATATTCTTTTTCAAAAATGTTTCCACAAATTGCATATACATTTTAGACTCTTCAAAATGTAATTAATGAATGCACTAACAAAATATAAAAAAAAAGTTACAATATTGACTTGTTTTAAAATACTTAATGATTCTAAAATCTAGGAAGAAATTAGCTTAAGGATCCATGAAGTTCGATTATACAAAATACCTTACAACGATTAGGAGGTTATTCGTGTGTAATCGTATGTAACCAACGCAACAATATCGGTTAAGAGGGAAATTTGTCGTCCTTGTAATTGAAATTAAATAATAAGAAATTATATTGAAAATATCTTATGAAGAAACAAGAACAGTAATAATATATTACGGCGTATCCGACTTTAAAGTAACACCCATTTTTCTTCAGCTGCATCTTTTATTTCAATCAAAGTTGACCCCTTTTCAGAACAAATAATCTAAAATTTCAACCAAAAAATCAAAATATTGTGCCATGAGGAGGAACAAAGAAACCATAACATGGATGTATTTAATATGTCATAAAATCGAAAAAAAAAAAACAAATAAAAAAGTGTTTGTTTTTTTTTTTTTTTTACAATTTTTTGCATTAGCTTTGATTTGATTTTGCTATTTTATAGCACTTTAAGTTTCATGTATGTATTTAAAGCATATGAGATCGTAGTATAAATATCATTGATAAATGATGTTGAATATAGTGATCTTAAATGCTTAAATACGTACATGATATTTAAATTATGATAATATATTCTGACGCCCTATATGTCCTACTATCAACTGCTAAAATATCTGTAAAATGTATCTAAATACTTGTACTCTTATTTTTCTTTACATTGATTATTTAGGTCGCAAAAAATAGACGATGGACAAATTCTTAAAAAAAAAATTACTGTCAAATTATAGCGAGCGCGCCATGCCCTGCAAATTGCAGATGACTACCAATGGCATGTTCTCGCTAGAAAGGGTAAAGTGCATTTTAAGAATGTCATTTAAAAGATGAAGAAAACATTCTGCTGATTATAAAAAAGATATTTTGCAACTAGTTATTTTACACTATTTTCTTGGCAAATTGTTCAGAGCATTGTTACTGTGACATAAATTGTAGAAATATATCTATTCTACAAACCTGACGCCGCAATGCGTAGAGTGAACACGCGACTTTTAGTGTAATGAATAAACAAAGAGATCCAACTGTGCACGTTTCTAATGAATCGGACAGTTGTTATTTTTGTTACTGGTTTTGCCCTCCAGACCGCCACATCGTAAAACATAAATGTTTTTACATGTATACTGGAGCGTAAAATATTTTACTTTTATTCACGTTGATGCATCAATTTGGTAAACCACGCCTTAATTTTACTATGTACCTGTGTTTATATACAATTCTATTTTTGCTGCCTCTTGGCCCAACAGTCGCTCGTAAAATATATTATTTCAATTGATAATACTTGCGTATAAGAATTTTACCACAATTCTATAACCGATTGCCGACATAAACACATGCCTGAAATAATACATGCATGAATATATGCATTTAGAATTTTACCACCGCATGATGAAAAGTTGCTGGACTTGGTAAAAGCCAATAGCAGTGGTTTCTGTAGGGTACCCATCCGTTACTGCAACCTACAATGACAAAATCACGTGTTATATGATGCAAACCTTTGGTCTTAACTATCATCTGTTAAAATATTGATGATGAAATTGCTTCACAATTTTCCCACTCTCAACAATTTGGAAATAATACACAGACATTACTTACCACGTTCAGTGCTTGCGACTGTTGCCAGAACAATGAAACAAAGAAATCGTCTCATCGTGTTCATGAGGAAGGCTTACGTTACAGAGTATGGTTGTACGGTGACTGGTGCGGTTATATGTAAGACAACTTAAATGGCGTTTTATAGTAATATCAACATTACTGATGAGTCAGTATATACATGTTTTTTTTTTTGTTTTAATGTATGGTTAACACGCTATGAAACCTACGGTCAAGTATCTAATATTTCATTTGACAAATTTAATAATGAATTCGCATTTAAAAAAAGAGCAGAAAACCTTATGTTACTCGTGTCAATTACATTACTGTTGCAATATAATAGGAAACAGCGCACCATTTAATAATCGATTGCATAGAATTTATAGATAAAAAGGTATTTGACCGAGTGGAAGATTTCGTTTTTTACGCGTATTTTTGCTTATCATGAGAGTATTTGTGTCTGAATTTATGGTCCATTTAAGTGTTTATTAAAATAAACACATACGCCGTGTCGTGTGTTTACCAATTATACATATAGTACCGTAACCTCCATCGAGCGATTTCAGGTGTTCTTTAACTTCTATAGTATTATTTCTTCTGATTGCTTTCAAATCCACATGTCATTGGTGATGTTATGGTTTGGAAATTCACCTGTTTATTTTAACTTCTCTTGACTCTTTTGCTTTGATTTGTTGCTTTTTAATCCATATGTCATTGATGATGCCACGGTTTCAAATTGTTTAATTCTCACTGTTCATCAATGTCTAAGAGAGCTTTAATTGAGAGTGTTACTTATAAACAGTTTTCTTTATTTCTTGCTTAACAATACTACTATCTTAAAAGTAAGATTATTAAGCTTAATTTTATTTTGCTCTAATAGATCCACGTAGATTTATCAATATTATTTTTATCAAACCCAATCGTTGCTGAAATACGGTTGCATAATTTCTATAGTAATTGAATATCAGACTAAATTGTATTACTTGCTAAGATCAAGATTGTAGGTGGAAATATATTATTTTGTTCATGTTTTTTTTTTATTTTGGTAAACTACTGATAGTAATAAAGCTAGTCTAGTTAAATTGCAAAAATCACCGATGATTCCTAAGATGCAGTAGACTATTCTACATGTACATGTAACCTTTTACTTGTTTTTTTTTTAATCGTATCAATATGTATTTTCACGGTCATACCCTAGATGTAAATTCTTTATCAAATGATTGCTATATTGGTCGGCAGAGTCACGTTAAAATCTTTGGCCAAGAAAGCAACTATATCTCATCATCGCCATTTGAAATAGAAAACATTGGCGGCACATAAAACTGTATAGCAACTGTTAAAAATGAACGGGAAATTGTGTTATAATTGAATATTGTGTTGCTCTTACATTCTTAATTGGGGAAGTTGGGTCGTTTATCAGATATTGCTAACTGTCTTGTTTAATGTTTTAAGAATTGTTAGTTCAATAAAGCGATTATTATATTTCTCAGTTATCTTTTTGACCATTCTCTAGGGTTTATCACGATCATTTGTATATATTTAAATCCGTATTTATTGACTTTCAACTGTGTGAATTCAGCATCCTGCACCAGTTTTCTAATATATGTTCTTTATATTTTACACTGTAACCGTTTTTGATACAGACACATTTTCTAGGATATGTTGAACAATTAAACATTTGTTTGTATTCAACTTTTCTGCATTCATATTTCTCCTGTAACTTGGTATCTTTGTTTGTGTCATATATTGACTCTAAGGAATTAAACGTGGAGGTATTAAAGGATTTTATTAGTAACCAGTCAATTGAATATGCATTGTATACATTGTAGCACTTATTATTTTGCAGTGATGTAACGTAGACTATGTTGAATCTCTATTTGGATTGTATGCTATAAATGTCGTTACATGAAAGTTATTTTACATATAGGTGTAATTCATTATAAAACTATTGTATATTCATGATAACCCTTTTTTTATTGAGAATTAGAACTATCTCTAACTTTGATTACCTTGAAACAAATTTGAATCAACCAGACGTATAACTAAACAAAATAATAGAAATAAAATGTTTCGTTAATTAACAAGGCTCCGTGGGCTATTTTTAAAAGTCTAGATTTCAAAGAGTCACGGCTAACAAAGGTCGGTGTTTATGTTTGGTTTTCGTCTTGATAAGCGATTTAGAGTGTTCAAACTGAACTGAACTTTATTTATTTTAACGATTGATAAACAAGTTCTACAACTTATATTAGTATCTCTCGTTGGCACAGATGTTAGCGCGAGGGGGTCATTGGTGTTCGTTTTTCATGGCTGAGGTACCGTTATATCCGAGAATAGTCCACAGCGCCAGCCACTATTTTGGTGGACAGAGTGAGTAAAGATAAAGTGTTTTTTCATTGAATTATTCCTTGAGAGGTCCAAACACAAGCAACCTTTGTTCTCTGGTCTATGATATATGACCGCTGAAATATTTCTCTACTTAGATTTCATGACATTTATTTTTGACTTTATTCAATATTTAGTAATCTGTTCTACTTTAAAAGTACATGTATATAAAAAATGGCTTTTATGAAAACTCCAAATTCAAGAAATGCAAGACAAATACGATTGATTTTATTGAACAAACTCGGAAACTAATCACTACGGGTATACGCCAAAAAAACAATTAAAACCATGCTCTGTTTTATTAAAAGTTTTAAGAGCTGGCTTTTTTTGGTAGGCTTTGTGGTAAACATTAATGAAATCTGCGGAATTACTCTGTCCAATATTGTCATTTGTTTATCTTTTTCAGGTTTGGTAATTTGATTACAAAGTCTAGGGAACTTCGCTTATGCAAAACTTGGAATTGAAAATTGATAATAAAGTTCGACGGCTGTGTGTGTGTTGCTAAGTTTTATTAAACATATGCAATGTTTTTTTTTATGATGATGATCAGCCACGTGTTTCTATAAAAATCTAACTTGATTTCTACTTTTGTTAGAGCCAATTACACACATCTGTATATTGCATTTTATATATATTCACCCAGATCTTGCAAAGAAAGATTGACTTTCGTATATATGCGACTTTTATCGTCGAGATGCAATTTTTACCGTTTCTCTTGCATAATATATAAACATTTGTATGTATTTTTTTTCTTCACAAGTATCCAAAAAGAAAGAAAACATTTATGTAAAACAAGACATTGTCTTTTTTTAATTATTATTATTTTATTGAGAAAACAATGCCTACTTAATAAAGCTCTGTCATTCAGTCAACTGAAAAGTGTCTTAAAGGATACTAAAATGACTAGCCTAAAATGACCATATGATCGTTTTTCTACACCTTTAAATTTACTGAATGACACTTGTTTATCTTGCAGGCGTTCTCAGAGGCAATGAGTAACTACGCGAAGTGTTTTGCAGGTTTCTTGCAGATGTAGTGCATCTTGCGATCGCAAGGGTAGTCGTGCCACTTCCTGCTGTCCGTTTGCAGGGCTGCACAGTCCTCTTTAGTACCAGTTTGGGGCTGCCCTTTTTCCCAGTTAGTATAAATGGGTTTTCCCCCACTTGATGGATACACATATTTATTTTGATTCACAACATCAGTGAGGCCAATCCATAAAATTGTAAAACCTTATAAAAGAAAATATGAAATACAAGCTTCTTGTGATTTCAAAACCATTTCTTATATATTCCTAAAATTTGTTTCATGACTATGGTGTGGTTTTTTTCCCCTTTTTTTGTTATTAAGAAACAAAAAACGTTAAAATAACTCTTTATATATTTTTATTTGTTCTGTATTATCGAACATTTAATGACAAACCAATAAAAATATTGAAATATGAAAAGGATGTAGGGGTTGAACAACGGTATTTCACGTTTTGATTTTAACAAATAGAAATGTTTCAACAGAACTCGAGTAGTTTATGATCTTAATACATTTTTCTAAGATTTGCATTTTATTCGTGAAAATCAAAATACATGTTCTATTATCATTCAGTCGTTACATGTACATACATGTATTTGAATTATATTCGGGGTTTATGAGTCATCATTTTACATTTACTTATGGCGAATCTTTTTTTTTCAAATTAAATTAAATCAATATATAAGTTTATGTAAGTGTTCTTAAACAATTGCGAGCAATAAAACAATTATACGTAGTTTTTTAAATATTTGTTAAGAAAATTGGTCGTTTTTTCAAAATATTAAAGCGATAACAAAACTTGGCCCTTTCGATTGTTAATACAGCTAGCAATGAATAAAAAAAGCATGCTGTTTTAAACATACTGTTATATCGAAAATCTAAAACATAAAATTATAAATTTGTCTTACGACGAATTAGGCTTTGGAGCCAAATCCACGCTTCCTCTTCTGCCGTTCTTACTTCAACCAAATTTGACCCCTTTCCGGAACATATTGCCTGTAAACATCAAGTTCAAGCTTAATGCATGTTCCACCTCGACCAATGGATTTTTGCTGAGGCCAAATGACTTAGTACACATCAGGTCCAAGCTTCACACCTTATTGGCCCTGATGTTATAACCATAATCATTTCGGTCATAATTGACAATGATTGGTAATTGAACAATCATTGCCGCATCCATCTTGGGTTGAAAGAACAAGACCAAGCTAATGCCTATTTGCACGAATAAAGGCAAATCAAAGTAACGAATTATAGTAAACAAACAAATAGATAAAGACAAAAATTATGCTTCTAAATAAAATAAGATAAATAACAAAATGTACAATATATTCAGTATCCTGATGTATAGAAACCAACCTTCTGAATTCTTATTCATTATGAAATTCCTAATCATATTTCCACCCTTCTCTCAAACGTCACGGAAAAAATAAACGATTCTTCCATTTTCCTATCCTCTGTCCCATGTTAACATGTTAACTTGAAAATGTCCAAATCTTGTCAACGTTTTCTACTTAAAATTTGAATACTATTCACTTCATTAAACTGCTTTAAATACAGCTGAATTTGTCAAAAGGAATAATTTAACTATCATTATTACCAGAATAAGCTGTGGAGAAAATAGCCCTTCTCTTGAATTATCTAAGGTAATCTTGAACTAATGACGACTAACGCAAAATAATTCTTGAAATACAGATAGAATCGCGGATAGTTTTAAGTTTTTGTGTGAAAAATGTACTAAGTGTGTTGTCGCTTTGCTCGGCACCAAATCTCATGGTACTCGAAAAAAGTTTACCAATTAATACTTATATATATTTAAAACACTTAATTATCGTAATGCAATATATGAATTCTAAAAAATTCTTGGTAATGGCCATGATATCAAAACTTACCACTGCGTTTGGAAAAATGTCTGCGTTCGTTGAGAAGAAGTAGCATTGATTATTGTATGGTACCCATCCGTCATCGCAAACTATAGCAACAAACATATACAAATATTTTTTTTTCCGATTGTAATTCTTATATTTTCATTATGACAGTACGAGGGTTGTCCAAAAAGTTCGTGGACATGTATTTTTTTTTCCAAATGACGGCGCCATTATCATGAAAGTATTATAATATTTTAATAATAGAGTATAATAATGTATATGTATAAAAATCAGAGCAATGTACATTTTTGTATTGGGGTTATCATTATATCAGTATATATACATTGCCTATACAGGCCGCACGGCCCAGTCTGACGTTGAATTATTACAACGTTTCTATAACGTCGTAGTCCTGGGTTTACCCGAGAGTAATATGCCGCATTCACCGTTTGGTCAGAGGTTACAATCGCATAATCCATCAAAATATCGCTTGTGTCACTTGTGGATAAGTAAGCTTTTCCTGTTTCCTCCATCGTTTGTTTCGTTTCTATCGGTGTTTTACCTCAGTCGACACAATTTTACAATGGCGCGCTGTTCCGTGTCAGCTGACGTCGCTTTTTCATGGGTTTTTAAAGACATGTTTTTGCCGTAATATCTTTTAAAAGTCCTCTGCTAGTTTGAAAATAGCTTCAAATGACGTATGAAAATAACGTACACCATACAGACTACATCATAATAGAAGATTATGAAGTTTTGAAATGTTTTAGAAAAAACTGTAAATATTCATATCTAAAAACTCAATTACAAAGTTTGGACAATTTTTACGCTGGGCCATGCGCGATGCGTACTTTCCGCGACCCTTTGATACATTAAAATTTTAGTTTATTTCTATGGAAAACTTTTAAAACCACTTAAGTTTGATTTGAAATTTTATGACAAAGATTTAGATATACAATATGTATATGTAAACCCATTTAAAATGACAAAAACGCCATGGTCCACGAACTTTTTGGACAACCCTCGTATATTCCATAATATTGACTTGACGAAGTAAAGATGGAAATTCAAGATGAAAGTAATAGAAAACATATTTTAATTCAATTCATTTTTTTACTTTGTCAAATGTTCTTTTAGAAATCATAAAGATAATTTTAACATCAGTGATATGAAATATGGTATACTTTTTGTAATTATCAGTATCAATGAAAAAACGGGTCTTTATTGGTTGTTCTTAAACTGCAATTACTTTTTTACTAAGATTATAGACATGCATTAGATTACTAGTATTACTTACCCCTTTCGGTGCTGGCAAGAGTTGTCAAAGCAACCAATACAAGGACAGTTGTAATCATGATTAAGTCAGACTCTTTGCTGCTGAGACAAAATATTGATGATTGTTGATTTCAAACCTTCTGTTAAATATCTAAATTTATAGTAATACGTCTTTGTCTACTGGATACTTTGTCATTGTTTACATATGTTCGATCTGTTTGTAAAGTACTATAGTGCTTATATTAATGTATCAGATATATGATAATATGTTTTTGTTGTATTAAAGTTTAACCATGACATCGACACGTGTTGGATAAAAAAAGGGTATAGAAAAAAAACCGGATGAAAGATAAAAGTTTTAATGAACCTGTCTTTTGCATCCCCAATATACCAAACAAAGCCAAATTTGTTATATTAAGTTGGAAAACTCGCTTTTATAAGTGAAATGAAATATCGAAAAGTTATTCAAAAGTTAATAAAAATGGTATGATTATTTATTGATTAATTTTGATAAAGCAAACTCGAAACTTTTTTTTCTTTCTGACTTCTAATATATTTGTACTAGAATGAACAGTTTTTTGCTTGATAATTTCGAAAGAAATTGGTGTATTTCACATCTCCAGGAGACATCGGATTGAATGTGATGCTCCAAACGGTAATACATATGTTGTTTTTGGTACAGTGGCCATATTTTATCTAACAACAAGAATCAACCACTTAGAATATATGTATAATTACCCCAAGTGACCAAACATTTCAAGTGTGTTTGTTAACCTAAATTTTGTAACATATATTGTGGTTCAACTTACTGAGAATGAAAGAGTGAAAAGATATCATGGAAAAACCAACGCGATTAGATTAACAAACATAGAATATGGATGATAAACAATGTCATTTTTAAATTGATTTTTCTCATGATAACAAGTATTGTAAATACTTATAAAGTGGAAATATAGAGCAAAACATGTTCCGCATTATCGGTTTCTGCAAAAAAACAACCCACCAAATATCTTGTTGAATTCAGAATTACATCTACAAATCACCTTTCTCGTTTTTCATATTTTTTACGTGTTTGGTCAATAATATGTTTGCCTCGTCTGCTTGATTTTACGTGCTTTTTGTAAATTTAAAGCTTAAAAGAAGACTACATGCACTGTATAGGATACAAATATAGCAAAATTAAATTTACGTTATATCAAACTTAATTGGAACATTGTTATTGACGGATATAAAAACATTTTATTCATCTTTCTTTTCTTTTTTTTTATTATTTTTAATGATATTATGCACATCTGAGATTTATATCAAACAGTTTCTATCATAATACTAATTGAGTGTTTAAAAGTTTAATAACGTGGCATGAACCCTGTTATCGGCTATCTACATCTGTTCCACCTATTTATCATATCACAACAAGAAAATTTACTCTGCGCTCATATTATCTTCGCTAAAAGTCATAAATATTTGTTAATGGTAAACAATATCTTAATAAAACTTTAACAGTATATCTATTTATCAACTCAATAAATGAGAAAGTAAATTATGCAGCATGATGTAATGCTAACTAACTAAATAAAAAGCAACATGTGAGCAGTTTCACAAGAAACATTTTGCGATTTACATTACAAGTATGTTACATGTTATAATTACAAGGCTATGATCAAAACATTTGTCAAAGATGTGGCGTCATCGGCCAACGATCACAGCCCCTGAATAGAATTGAAAAATGTGGTTTTGATCCACCCCAACCAACACCTTATAATGTGTATATTTCTGTCGTAACAAGGAGATATTAAAATGACAAATTAGAGGTGCGTAATTGAATCGGAACTACCGGTAATACTAACTAATAGGGGCAAGTCAAACAGGTGACATGTTATCTATAACAGAAATGAAAGTAGCAAAAAGCACAAAATTTAAACTTATAAAAAGGCATCCAATAAACATTATACAATCAAATATTAGTCAACATAAGATCAGAAGTACCTGACTTCATGATCGGGAAGAGTAAAAATAAGATCAGAAGCTCATGGATTCATGATCAGATATGAGGGTTTGTTTCCTATAAATAAATTAAAATTGAATGGATAAATTACATAAGTCTACACCACAAATATGAGGACTGGAACAAAATTATTTTCGGCTTCTATTGAATCGGTTTTCCAAAAGATAAATGTTATTACAACTGAATTGTTGAAATTCGGATGTATTTCGTGTATACAGACGATTTCCACCTGCCCATTTGCTGGATTTGAACTTCGAAGGAGCCGGATGATGCCGCTGTTGTGGCTGCACCTATTCGAAAGCTATAGGAATGATACTGCTGAATATCAAAGCCACTGAACCCAAGCGATTGTTAAAGGTTCTCTGTGTAGAATTTTCTTGAAATTGGGGGTTCCATCCGTGAATGAAAAAAGGTTCCTTCGTTGAAAGATGTGATCATATTGACAAATCAGTTTGGCATACTTTTAGAGAACACAATAATGGTTGGGTTGTATTTTGTTTTATATGCAAAGTATCCACATTTTTTGGAATGTTTATAGTGGGGGATAAAAAAGTCTTTGTGATTTCCCCTACTCTAAGAAAGGTGTGGAAGGCCAGGAGAAACAATGCCTGCACCAAGGTTTTTTTGTAAAGTTTGGTTATAAACGCTAATACTTCAATGATTTTTAGCAAAATGGGAGGGGTAATGGCCAGTCTGCAATCTAGCGTGGGTCGCACTTTTGAGAGAATCCTTGAGTTTTTTTTCACTAAAAACTGTTGTGTCGTCTCAAGATAACTCGCAAGTCGAAATGTGAAACTTAGAGCTGAGATGTGTGTTTTAGTTGTGCAAACACCTATTTATAGCATGCCGGTGTGTATGATGGGTGTTAAAAGCAATTAGCAGACTGAAGTTTTTGCTTTTCTGGATGTTTCAAAAAGCATTTAGAAAGTAAACCCTGACGAAAGCTGGTAAAAACTGAAACTGGAGTGACGAGGAAAATGCATGTAAAGTATTTTATCTTAGAAAAAAACACAGGGTATCGGATAAATACAGCAGATGTCGAAAATACGAATATTTCATAAAGAGACTATGATATACAACTATCAGAGCGTTTCCTTTCTTCTTATATCTTATGACATGTATTAAAAACCTTATTAGGTGGTGGCTGGGCATGTCTGTTACTCTACGAATTTGTAAAAGTTTTTCGTTTATCACTATAAACTCATAAAATGAATTACCAAAGACGTTATTTCTTAATTATAATTTTATTTTATTTAGAAAAGTGAACATATCACTATTTTATGTTGATGAACAAACTATGAAACTTACCACTATTAGCATTCATTATGTCTACGAAATGTAAGTGACCAACATTTTGCGCAATACAGTTGATCAGCAAGATGTTTATTATCAAAAAATTATATCCTATCTGACATATCCAGGATAGCAGTCATTAACTTCTAAAGTTTGAGCTACATCAGGCAGTGTATATACATTGTTCTAATAAGCGCATTATATTGATCGCGTGATCAATATCCGTCTCTACTTAACAGAATAATGTCAGAGGCGTTTCACATAATCTCAAACGTGTTCTGCATAGTTGTCTGTAAACTGTGTCATGACCTTAAAACTAGATTTTTTTAAATATTTATTTCCTAAATGTTGACGATGCTTTATAATTAAATAACAATTTTTGCCTTTTCTTGATATTTTTCATTAAGCGTGAAAATACCTAAAGGAGCAATACATGTCGACCATGTGATAACTAAATTGATAATAATGAAAAGGAAAATTATCCAGGATAATAAACGAGTTTATATTTCAAATCTTCATGTCATAATTTTTCTAAAACTCCTCGGATTAAAAAACAGAAAAATATCGAAAATAACATGTATAATTGTGTTTTGCATTCTATTAATTCGTTATCTATTGTGTCAAACTGGAGCTTTCATAGAAATATTTTAGCAAAACGGTCATCTATTTAATTTAATAATTTTTGTTCCATGTTTCTAAGTGTAATTGATATATAAAAAATATATTTATACCAGAAATCAACTTTAATGCATGACTGCATAAACATTTTCGGTATCATTTTTTTTTTCTAAAACAAGGAAGAAAAACGAAACATTTTATGCATTTATTTCAAAAGAGATAAAAGATTGCCTCAAAAAAAGTGTTTTGCAGGCTTTTTACAAATGTAGGACATATTATAGCTACACGGATAATCATGCCACTTTTGTCCTGTCGTTGGAAGGGCAACACAGTTCTCAGTCGTATTGCCTGCTGGTTGCCCATTGTCCCAGTTTGAATACAGCGGTCTTAATCCACTAGATGGATATACATATTGACCCTCATCTACTACGTCAGTAGGGCCAATCCATACCCGTTTATAATCTAAAATATACCATAACATTTCAATTACAAGACTACGCGGAAACTTTTGTATGTGCTGATAAAGAAATCTTTTTCATATTTTTCAATGATCAACTGTACAGAAAATAATACAAAGCTGAGTCTCATAATTCGTCAGTTCTAAACGTGTTTCCGATACTTTAAAATGCTATGTTATATAGAAGAGTTGACAAACTATGTATATTTTCTATTTTCATGTATTTGTTTTATCTAATCGCACTAACGGGCGACATAAGTGACGCTTTTTTGTAGTTTAACCAAAATCTGTTAAAAATTGACATTTTTATTATCTGTTTTTGAATGGGAAACATATAGCATGAATGCATAATACTAATCCATAACAATGTTAAAAATGCATGTTTTGTTTATACCCAAACACTTGAAGGTGGTATATTGATCCTTCAAAATGGAAAATGCGATATAAAAGCAGGACTATCTTGTAAACAATACCAAGAATTCACAAAGTTTTGTTATACGATGTAAAGGTAACGACTAATCTGTTTTACCAAAGATCAATATTCTTTTATAGCTCACTATTTTTCATAACCATTTTTTTTATCTGAAATGTTCTCACAAATTGCATGAATATAAATAAGTGTGAGGTATGCCAAATCTCAATGTAATTAAGATATTAAGGCTATCACATTGACTTGTTTTATACTTGATGAGTTTAAAATCCAGAGTTTATCTAAAAGGTATTGAATTTTCTAATATATCTTAAAGGTATAGGTGATATTAATATCAGTGATATATCGAACCAAATTTCATTGATATCTATAGCAAATATCAGTGATACCTATAACTAATATAAGTAATATATATAACAATGCAACAATAAAATGAATAATGAGAAAATCTCTTAAAAAATCATATTTCTTAACAACAAAAAGAACAGTAATAATATGTTACCGCGAATCAGACTTTGAAGCAACACCCATTTTTCCTCTGATGCGTCTTTTATTTCAATCAAGTTTGACCCCTTTTCGGCACATGTAACCTGCAAAAATTAACTAGATGCTGTCATTAGACAGTAATACCCGCACCAAGTGTTTGCCCCTAAATAACACTGTTTGTACCAGTTTTAGTAAAAACGAAGGCTACATGCAATTTCCGATAATTTTTAAAAATTATAATTTTCATAAATTGAGATCCCATCCCATAATACACATGAGCGGCCCTTTATGTACAATTTGGGGTTGAACTTTTTGCACGTGAATTTTAAGTTAATCAATAATCTTAACATTTGTTGTCATAGATAGTATGGTCTATATAATTATTACAAACAAAATTAAATTATGCCCCCTCCCCTCGGCGGTTGCCGGCTTTAGATTTGCTTCTGTGTGCCAACATCATCGTGTGCACGGATTAAGATAAGGGGTGGGAGTGAAGGGTATATTTATACTTTATTGTTTATTTCAATAGGTAGTACATCAGAATATGCAGGTGTCCTGTACCACCTTAAGAGTGAAATGTGTGCTTTACATAGTTATTAACCTAATAAATAAGAATAAATAAGAATAAAGTCATATAAATACATGCATGTTAGAAATAACTGATCTTTGTCTGAAGTTACGTACACAACACAGGTCTGCAGGCCGCATTAGCGGGTACTAGTTTTACCCAGCTCTTCGGTTAGATGGGTTTCACGTGGTGTACATTCCAGTATGTGTTTTCCACATGCAGAATAGGATTAATTAACATCCATAAACGTTTCTTTTGTGGTGATCAACTAAAGGGATTCATATTGTGCTCTGATTGGATTATCATTATGATGTTGACCAATATAGGTAAGTATAATACATGTATTTGCACAATATTATGAGCCACAGGTATAGGTACATTACTTTCACTTTCTAAATAAGTGATCTCCCTTTGCCAGCATACTGTATTATCATCTTTAAATATTTAAATAAGCTTATCATCATTACCTATCCTATCGCATTTGTACAGTTTCTGTCATTTTAATTGCAAAAGTTATTTTTTCATTTGTCAGACTTACATCATTGAGTTGACCCCATATTGACCCTGTGACATTTTGTATTAAATTTGTGTATTACATGTAAGTAAGTGTAGAGACTTGTCATGTTTATATGAGTTATAATAGGAAGGAATGGGTCTTTTTTTTTCTTTATGTATTATGATGCATCAAATATAATGTAGGCCATGACTCTATGGGATTGTTCTAACCCCATGAAACAGGAAAATACCAAATATCTTGAAAACTGTTGAGATCCCTACCACTAAACCATATATATTAATTCTTCTTTCTAATGTCATTATGATGCATCAAATGGTGTAAAGTACCTCCAGGTGTTGTCTTTAAACCACCACCCCCACCCCACCCCCCTCTGAAATAGGAAATGATGATATATTTTGATAACTTTTGAGTTCCCCATTCCTAAACCATATTTATTCTTGCTCTTTGTGTCATTGCGCATCAAATGGTATATAGGTTTACCCCACACCCCCTTGGAGACACCCTGACTTTCTAGAACTGGAAATAATAAAGTATTTTATCTTATTCATATGTAGTGTTTGACCCATGTGGGTAATTCCTAGCCTAATGATGAGCCTGCTTTGTTTAGGAGACTTTACAATTGGCCCAAATACATATAACATTTTGTTTATCTTAAAATCTTAAAAATTATAAAGCAATTTCCAAAATCTTAATGTGCATCTAGAGAAAATACCAATCAAGAAATGATTTATAATTTGCTATTGTACACATGTAAAAATGACGAAGACTCTGAATCTTTAGAACCAGGTTTGACCGGGGGGGGGGGGGGGGTGGATATGGAGGATAAACATTTAATTTTAATCATTTATTGTTATTAATTCTAACTTGAATATTAGTTATTGATCCCCAGGTAGAAAATAAGACTTCTGATCATATCTCAATAGATCATTTCCTAAGATGTGACGTGTCTTTTCATTAAATCATACGAGGTGTTCTGGGATGTAGGTTTTTGGGGGGTTTTTTGGTGCGATAAACGTCAATTTTCTGCTATAATTTGACTCCCTGGATGAAATCTAAATTTTGAAAACCTTATTGCACATCTATAGGACAGCCCCAGTCATATGTCATTTTTCAGCCACCAAATGACTCCCAGGACAAAATTGAAATTTCCGAAACCTTATCGCGCATCTATAGGACACCCCAAAACATATTTCAAGAGATGATTTGTCTATTTTTGAAAATGTAGGAGGAGTTCGAGCAAGAAGGTTTTTTTGTAAAAAAAAAAAAAAAAAAAAAAGGTCATTTTTTACCAATTATTTGACCCCCAAGACTACCAGAGATTTTTTGAAACCTTTTTACAAAACAACATGACACCCCGATCAAACTCCAAAAGTTCAGTTTGCTGGTATATAAGATGTAAGAGCAGTTTGAGAAAGTAAAACGTGACAGACGGACGGAGGACAGACAGACGGACGGACGGAACAGGGTAACAACAATATACCCGAACTTTCTTTAGAAAGTGCGGGTATAACTAAATAATTCAAATATTGTGCTTTAATGAAAATAGTAACATGAATGTATTTATACCATAAGGCCAAAAAAGCAAAACGAAAAGGTTTTGTTTTCACTATTATTGTATTTATTTAAATTTTAGTTACCTTATTAATATAATTCAATGTTCATTATGTATATCAAGCCAGATCGCAATATCTTAAACTTCATTTACATATCATACTTTAATAGCCTGTAGACTGATAACTGAAATGATAACAAACATCTAGTATCGACTGCTTAAGTTTCAGCAAAGTGTATTTAAATACATGCATAGTTGGATTTATTGGCATTGATTATTTTTTTAATTTGATCGTACCACTGCATTATGAAAATTATCCGGACTTGGTGAACACCAATAGCAATGGTTTTCATAAGGTACCCATCCGTTTTCACAAGCTACAAAACAAACCTATATATGTGCTTATATGTTTTATTGTTAAACATCTCTTGTTAAATTATTGTATATAAAATTGTTTCACAGTTGTTTTCCCTCTAAACAGTTAAGAAATCAAACATACTTTACTTACCACGTTCTGTGCTTGACAGTTGCTAGAACAAAGAAGCAAAAAACGAGCTTCATGTTCTTCGCGAGGAAGGTTACAGTGGTAGAGAAATTTTAAAACCTTGCCTGTTTTGTTGGGATGACTCTATTTATATCTGAACGGCTGCTGCGTCAAATTGTGCAAATCTTTTTATAAATATTTGGCCCAAGGTTAAAACGCAAAAGTATATGTCGCCAATTCCGATGATATTTTGCAAAGTTGTTCAATTTATATATTTATACAAAACCAGCATTGAATGTAGAACTTGTGACTAATTACACAGTCATGTTTTTCAAAATACATTGAGGGGAATATCATTTACAGAAGTAGTTCAGCAAGGCCTGGTTTTCCAACTTCCAAATAAATTTCACCATTTCCTGTAATGTCGTTTTGAGACACAACTTTTATTACTTTGCAGCATTGAACAAATAATGCCCCAGTAAAACAATATTCACAACCACTGAGTAAAGAACGAGATAAATAGTTGGACACTAGAGCGGCATAAACAATTTTTATTCAATTAAATCCCTTTGTCTCTCTTGTTCTTGTTATCGTAAAACCACACGAAGAATATGTATCAGATAAAAGGTCCCATAATTGGGGTATTTTTTTCGGTTTGTTTTATCAATTAGTGAAAAATTGTTTGAGCAATTATTATTCTGACTGTGCAATATTTTGTAGCTAATAGTGCTCGCGCACAACTTCTAATATCAACCACCTGCAGCGTAAAAAATAAAATGTCTCTAGTAAATTGCTGGTAAATTGTTGGTAAATGAAAAAAATGACAATAACAAACCGTCAACCATCTAGATAATTGTTATATTCATTGCGAAAATTATTCTCTGCGAACAATTTTTTTCCACTGTTAATTGCGAAATAAAGTCTATGCAAATGAAAGTTGGTTGACGGTATTTGATATCACGTGAGTCATAAACGATAAAAAAAAACTTATTCAACCGAATACAACAGTTATTTCAGTATACGGCGATTTTCGAGTTCATCATTTATTATTAGAGAATATGTGTGTTCATATATGATCAAGGGTATTTTTTTCTTAAATAACACACATGCCATTTAGTGTGTTTATCAATTGTATACGTTATACCATTACCTTCATTGAGCGAAAATTCTTTGTTTTTACTGCATTTGTTCTTTTAAAATTTGTGGCTTAAAAATCCATGTTTCATTGACAATGATATTGTTTTCATTTGTTTAATTTAGCCATTACTCAAGTTGAGTCACGAAGGTCTTAGAAAGCTTCAATTCGAGATGTAACTGATAAAACATTTTAATTAATTGCTTTATAATTAAACTCTTTCACAAGTGACATTTTTAGCTTGATTTGTAAACCTATCATTGTAAACTTATCATTTCATTTGAGGCTGAGGCACCCAATTGGGAGAAGAAATTGGCTTTGTTTTTTTTTTGTACGCATGTTCTATAATTAATTTGTCCGATTATTTTCGTCACCTATATTCTTTTAAATTTGAGGTCATAAAGCAACTGGTTTAATATCTAGAGAAGCGGACAGGAATAAAAATTAAAACTGAAACTAATTATATGTGGCCTAAATTCTTTTTGTTGCAACTGACTGGACAAATTACGATATTTTTTTTTCGGTTTTTGGCTGTTTTTTTCGGTCGTGCAGTTTATTTTTGCAGTTGAAAATATGTTTATGTTTTACATTATCTATTACATTAAATATCAACCCCTTAATCGCCTATGCTCTTGTCAGTGCCAGGCAAGGTCCTCAACAGGATACTTCTTGAGAGAATGAACAAGGCAGTCGACGCAAAACTCCGTGATCAGCAGGCTGGATAAGAAGCCCTAGAGAAAACCACCATCAAGCATTACACGCCAGGCCTTTACCTGAATTCCCCAGGGCAGAGGAAGAGGGGACGTCTAAGAAACTGCTGGAGGTGGGATGCAGAGGCAGAGCTACAGGCACATAATATGACCTGGAACAGTGCCGCCAGAGCTGCCCAGAACCGTGTTCGTTGGAGTTCTGTTGTTGATGGCCTATGTTCCTCATAGAACGACAGGCCTAAGTAAGTAAGTACGTAATCGCATATACATATACACCCCCATGAGTTTTAATTCCGTAACAGTGAAGGAGGAGTAATGTCCCTCTATCTTCCCTTTTGAAGCAACGTCCCTGTTTTTTGCGTACATCATTTCATATATATCGTAGAATTGTCAGCACAATCTTTTCATGTTTCATAAATTAGGGCTACCAATCTTTCAGTGTTAAAAAATTGTATGCATTAAAAAATCGCGAGAGCATGCATAATTATTCGTATATTCTAAACCAAAATTGTCTGATCTAAGGTATCGGTTCGATTTATGATGAACTCGCCATGATGTTGCATGATTAGTCAACCGCTTTCTTATTTACCATGTTCTGGGAAGTTCTATCCATCAAAACTAAATTCGCGCACTGAAGAAACGAATTTGCTTATTTTATTTTTTAAAACTTTGTCAAATCTTAATCTCTGTGTTAACCCTAAATAAAATTCTGCTAAATATATTGACTAATTGCGTATTATTTATTATTATTTCATTGCAAGTATATATTTTGATATAAACTCTCACTGACTTTGATCCGCCAAAGCGTGTCCACCAACTTACTCTCCTTTATGCTGGTTTATCTAAAATGAAAGTAGGTTTTTGAATACCAAAGGTGTAAGCGGTTACTCTGGTTCAGGCATTTCGTAGTTTTTGGCAAAATGTGTTCATTTATAAGTATAGATAGGATTTAATATATCTCACCACAAACTCTACTTTGAAGCCATACCCATGATTCGTTCAATGGTCCTTTGAATTCAGCTAAACCAGATCCTTTCAGAGCACAAGAGGCCTTAAAATCAAAAATTCAAAACATCAATGGTACTAGAAGCAAAAGAATTTGTCGAAGAGAAACAGTGATCTGTATTATAAATTAACATAATCATTGTAAATACTTAACTATTTTTCATTAAATGGGGGTAATTTAATTAAGTGCAGGTTTTGTAATGCATACAAATGTATAACTACATGCGCATATTTGTTCAACACATATCATGTCATAATAAAGGAATTATTAATTCCCATAATTATTAACCTGCTTACAAGCATTTAAAATTTCTAGCGTTCGTTTTAGGGTGGCTGGAAGGTCAATCAATTAACCATCATATCTGGCTTAATTTTTAAGATATGATTTGTTTATGTATAAACTATAATTTAGTCAAGAAAACAATCCATATATTTCATCCTTAAAATTTGGGTATTTTCCTATCCTATATGTTTGTATAAAGCTCTTCTTCTAAAGAAGATCAATACAGTCTTAAAAAGGCCAAGACCATCGAGTCCTCTTGAAAGAGGAAAGTATGCTGATGTTTAAAGTATTAAAGATAAAAATAAATTTACAGCTTAACTTTTAACTGCGTTTGCGTAAAGTGCTTGGCTTGTTGAAAAGAAACAACAATCATGGTTATTGTAGTGAACTCATCCCATGTCACAATCTGAAAAAGTGTATACATAAAAAAAAAATGAATTGCTTTTATGTTTTTTACATTTTAGACATGGGATGTTAGAAAATATTTAAAATTTTGTGTATTTCTAACCAAGTACAATTCAGATCAAGAAGAAACCTATGAAAATTACTTACGAGCACGATGACCGCGTCAATACTGGCTGCTAGAGCAAAAAGAATAAGGAAACACTTTATGCTTGGTACAGTTGAGAAAAAAGTATTCACTCTTATAAATGTGTTGTATAATAATACCGTAAAATATCTGTATATATATTTTATATATAGCATCTCATGTGTATACGTGTTGTCATGTCAGCATATGTTCATTGGGTTTGTATCGTTAAGTTAATAAGAGTTCAGGCAGTTATCTCAAAAAAAATTTTTTTTTTTTTTTTGGTTTTTTTTTTTGTTTTGCTTTTTTTGGTTTTTTTTGGTTTTGTTTTGTTTTGTTTGTTTGTTTGTTTTTTTTAAATGAAAGTTTAATATTTTGTTGTGTCAGGTGTATTGGAACAAAAATTAGAAATCAAACAATAAAATAGCACCAAAAATTTTTAACCTGAAGTACATTTATGCCAATTAATTTGTTCCTCAGTTTTTCAAAATTACAATAAAATACGTTTTTTTTTCTATGTTATAATTACATTATTTATCACATTTTATCACATGTTTAGCCCAATATACGGCTCCTGTGGGGAGCCCCTCGTTTATACTTAAAAAAAACAGGTAAAAGCATGCTCAGGATAGTTTCCGGGAAAACCAGCCGATAGACGTGATCGTCATCCCGTCTAGTGCTATCAGGGGCTTGTCTTTAGAGAAACATTATTTATATTTATATACATTTTTATGTACGTTTTTAACAACCCGCGTTTGAATAGTTTTCAGGTAGTATGTTTTCTTTTGTTTATTATATTTTATCAGGGTCTCGTTTGCTTTGTATTTTGCCTTCAAGGTCTCCCTAACAGAACGTCAGCTGTTGGTGATATGAGAACTCTCGGGTGCTGTATTTATTAGCGGCTATGGTCTCGATGAAGTAGCCTTTGTCGATATATAGTGAGAGTAGTGCATGAGCAAGCTATGGCGGCCCGTGCGACGCATCTCTAAATCCAGTTCATTCATTATACATGGCGGTGACCCTAGTGGAACATTTTCAATATTCAAAGTATTTCTAGAAACCATCTTCATTGTGAAAGTTTAATACTTGATAATTTGTATTGTGCATTTTAATTGAATATTCATTTTTGTTGAAAGACTTTTCTGAAGCCTGGACCAGAAGTCGGTCATTCAATAAGGAACCTCAAAAGGGAACATCGGTGTGCCACGCAGTCCGTTACAATAACTTGTGCCGTGTAGCGTACAACCAAATTTGAACATTGAAAATTCATCAAACACTATTTCTGGACGGTGGTGCGCGGAGGCCTAAAAAAAATATAAAAAAATAAAGACTTTAACTCCATTTATTTATTTATTTTATTTGTACAATTTCGTTTGTTAATTTTTTTGATTGAATTTCCTGTTTAATTCTTATTTAATTTGTTCTTAAATATTTTGTTAGAAACTGTATGTTCGTTCTTTTGTTTTATGTAAACTCATCAGGATGCATAACCCCACATCCACACACAATGCAATACATTTGATATAACTGCGCATTTATTTCAATAGAATCTAGATTGATTTTTTTATAGTTGTTGTTGATAGTATCAAATACGCTCGTATTAAATGATCAACCATGAACTGTATTTTGTTATCAGCTAGTAAAACCTGTTTGAGATCATATCTCCCATCATTTCAATGAACACCGTGTTAAAATTATCATCGCTTAAAATCACAAATAAATGGTTTTTAGATGGCGTGTTTAAAAAACTATCATTCTATCTTTTTTTGTCCTGTAGACTTATTCCCCTCTCCAAGATCGTTTAGGAGCAAACTTAATGAAAATTGTTTTCATATCAATAGGGAATGAAATTTATTTCCACTTTTGATATATAACATAACTTGTCTGATTGATGCGAAGCAGTTTATAAAAAAAAAAACCAAAACTATATTTGTACAACATTAGATAGAAATTAAATCTATTATTTATTATTTAATTTCCTATATATATATATAATCGGAAAAAATAAGACCGATTATTTCATAAAATAATGTAATTTTGTATAAATATTCAATGAAAAGTCAAGCGGATCAATACATTTTGCAAAACGTCGTATTCTGCCCTAGCATTGACCTTGGGTCACGGTTTTAACAATTTAGAATTTACACTATCTGAGGATGCTTGTATAGTAATCTCACAAACTGTAGCATTGTAGTTCTTGAAAAGAAGATTGTTTAACATTTTCTCTATATATTTCTGTGTCGAACGTTGAACCCCTTTTAAGGGCTCAGTATTGGTACGGGGGTCATGGTTTTAACAATTTGGAATCTACACTATCTCAAGATGCTGGCATAGTAATTTCACAAACCGTAGCATTTTATTTTATTTATAAAAATTTTCGCTATACATATTTATGTTAAACTTTGAACCCCTCATTGGGCCCCAGTGTTGGTCCGGGGTAATGGTTTTAACAATATGGAATCTACGCTATTTATGGATACTTGCATAGTAATCTCACAAATATGCAGCACTGTATTTCTTACAGGAAGATTTTTAAACAATTTCACTATATATCGCTATGATAAACTTTGAACCCCTCTTGGGGTCCCAGTATTGGTCCAGGGGTCGCGGTTTTAACTCTTATTTTAAATCTTCACTATATATACAAGCTTTTGTATAAATATTGCTATTTATGGTGCAGTGGCTCTTGAGAAGATGATTTTTAAGGCACACACTCTTTTTTCACTGTTTTGTGATTATCTACCTTTTAAAAAAGGTTACGTCTTTTTATTTTTAATTTTGAATTCCATTCATATGGAATTTATATTTATAAGGATGGGTTGTACCAAGTTAAGTTAAATTTGACCTAGTAGTTCCAGAGAAGAAGTAAAAAATGTGAAAAGTTTCCAGACGGACGGATGGAAAGACGGACGGACGACGGACAACAGGTGATCAGAAAACCTCACTTGAACCTTCGGTTCAGGTGAGCTACAAAACAAAACAAAAAAAACCCCAAACAAACAAAAACATTGACCTGAGTATACATCCGAAGGAGAAGGTGACTTTCACAAT
Organism: Magallana hongkongensis; assembly: GCA_016163765.1. Taxonomy (NCBI): domain Eukaryota; kingdom Metazoa; phylum Mollusca; class Bivalvia; order Ostreida; family Ostreidae; genus Magallana; species Magallana hongkongensis. Next base: position 4,801,636 of record WFKH01011926.1, on the reverse strand, counting down.
TACACATGGTATGCCAACAACAACAACATTACACCAGCATTTTCGACGTCATGGAGTTAAACAAAAAAAAAAACCAAAAAAAAAGAAAAACAGAAATAGAATTATACACAAATTTAGCTTTAAAACAAATTTATTGATTGACTGATAACAAATATATGACATTTGGCAAAATGAATTGGTCGGAAAAAGATAACAATTGTAAAGAAGTACAAAACAGCCATAAGCAAACATCTCCAATGATATGCATAGAATAAAAGTAAGCCTAAATACTGATAATACTACTCTTTCTCTCTCTCTCCAAATTCTAACATGCGATGTCTTTTAGAAGAAGACCAAGTGAGAATACATATCATAAAGTAAGGAAAATAAGGGAAAAAACTTTCTTATACATAAATCTGAGTTTTTCTTTTGGCGCAAACTTACGACGATCATAAAACATGAAATTAAAAAAACTAATGATCTGTTGATTGATTCCCAACACTCAATTACAAGCAATTTCAAGTTACTTGTAATAAATCTATATCTTCATTATGCACCAATAATTCTCATTAATATGCACCAATATGGTCTCAATGCTTCATACAATCATGTATACACTAGATCAACCACAATGTACCCACCTTATCCTTAGAAAAAGAGTTTAAAAAATAGTGTCAATTGACCGTATTTACCTAACCTTTTATCTAACATTAGTTGGACTCCTGATTGTCTGGCAAACAAAGCTTTGGATAAACAATTAAACAAAGACATAGAGTTGAAATAAAAAAATGCATTAGAACAAATCATGATATGATATCTTAACAGAGATCCACAAGAAAACCTACACATTTAAAGGTTTATAACAAAAAGTCTCACAAATAGTGCATGTTATAACCATTCCTAAAATCAAAGGCAATATATACTGTAGCGATTCATAGAGTATATACCTGAAAAGGAAAATGGCTATCAACCTTTCAAAGACCATTTTCATAGACTTGTAAGAGCTCACATGCACTACAGCGATATTGAAAGACCTACAGAGAATAAATGCTTATACAAATGGAGACACACAAATGCATTAATATGATTGGCTCTGCTCAAAATACCACATAAAATCCAGTCTTACTTCCAAACTACATGTTTAGTCTCCATAGAGTTTCTGTGCGGATGATAATATATGGAATGCTTTGATTGAGAAATACTAAAATTAGAAATAATGTGTATTTGATTTCATTTCCTTCAGTTTATTCTTGCCTAATTACAACAAACTGAGCAAGAATTGTGGAAATTTGTCTATTGTTCACTGGGTATGAGTCAAATTACTCACCCCACCTTTATTAAAAGAAAGGACCCTTAGATACTATCATACTGATTGCTTATCATTCAAATGATTACTTAACAAGATAGTTGGTCTGTCCAGTGACTCTCAATAAAAAAGGATCCCTCTCATGAAAGCATCGAAAGATTTCAGTTATCTGACATTTGAGCATTGAGATACAAGATATTTGTGTTAAGTCATACATGTTAACATTTTGTATAATTATGTGAGAACTACTTTGACATTCATAGTAAATGCACTTTCAACGAATCCATTTTCAAAATGGTTCAAATCTAAATATTGTCGTTTCTTTCCTCCAAAGAAAGATAATACACAATACATGAACAATAACTCATAAAAACCTTATATCAAGACCAGCTTACTTGGAACTCAACTATTCAAAACTCTCAAATTCTTTTGAACACAATGAGCAAAAAAAATAAAATCTTGTAAATAAACTTGAGATAATATTGATATATCTTGGAATGCTAATACAGGAGTAAAATGCTGGAAGTCAGAACTGCTAGGAATCTGGGCCGCCATTTTGATCCGCTAGAATTTCCTCTGTCTCTTCGTGATCAACTCCATTCCATAGCATTTCAGATGATAGAAGTGAGCGTGGAAAAAGTCCAGATTTAATGTAATCGTCTAAAATCTGTTGTTAAAAAAGAAAACCAATATGTGTTTGAATAACAGATATGGAAATGCTGATTTTCTTGTCCTTTTCCCATATAGTAGTTAATATGAATTAAAACACAGTGAAATGTAAACAATATATATATTGATGTTTATCATTTTTACCTCAAATAAAAATTCTGTTGCATCTATTTTTTTTATTTGCATTAGGGAGTATAACACTATGCAATTACCACAGCATTTTATACTGTCAAATTTGAAAGACCTGACTGATTTAAAGAATAGTTTTCTTTTTAGCTCATTAAGGTTCATATTAGAAATGAATGAACTTAACACTGTCTAAAACCTTTTTGTCAGTGTTATCAAATGACCCTTTTAATGACCTTGTGTTGTTACTTCACAATCAATTCATTCCTCACCTCTCTCAGACAGTCTACTTTGACTTGTGGTATACTGTAGGTGAACCCAGTGGCTATTAGTTTCGAACTGTCCATGGCTAAATTCTTATTGTATAAAAGTTCCTATACATGGAGAAAAAAATGCATTTATTTACAATTTCATCTACTACCTGTATGTAGATAAATGAAATCAATAGTTTATATCTATACAAATTATATCTGAAAATTTTAGGTAGATCTGATGGTTAATGTGTTGACCATCCAGCCCCCTTAAAATGCATTGTTCCTTCTTCAAGTGAGATAAGATGCAGAATGTACAAGCACATTTTAATTGCAGCAAGGCTGATTTAATAAAATCAGTGAGAATAGCCCATTTAAATATGAATTTACAAACTTGTACTGTACACAGAGTTATTTTCACCCCGTGTGTTTTTTTTTTTTTTACCTTCTTGAACTCACCTAGACACAGTTGTGTTAATCAAGAGAAAATTCGAGACACTTGAATTTGCCCATTCTTGAATTCACCCACGGACAACGGGGGCGAAAATGGTCAAAATAAAAATAGGGCAAATATTTCCTTGTTTACAGTATTACAATTTTTTTTATATATTCCATTTTCTAATTCTTATTTAATTCAAAAGTATTTCATTTTGGTTAAAATCAACAATGTATTTTTTGTGTAATACTTCTGTGAAATAAAGAATTTTAGGTAATTTCGGCGTGGTGAAAAAGTGTGCACTTTTTTTTGTGGTACACACCTGGTCCAGAAAAGGATTAAGCGGCGTATTGGCGATTCCATCCCTCTGACACGCGTCAGCCCATGGACGCATGTGGCGGTCATTGATGTCCTCCACAATTGAGGTCATGTTGACCTAGAAAACAGAAAACCACACATGACTTTATACTGAAAAAAAACCTGACAAAATCATACAAATTCTATTCTTTTTTTGCAAAAATATAAAAATGGAAGATGTTCTTGTAACATAGCAAAATATTTCTTTAAACTTTAAAAGTTATGTTTTTAAATGTATTTACTTCTAATATAGAAAATCGTGTGTGTTAATAAAAGTTTTACTTAGATTATTAATTACGAGAGTTTATTAAGGGTATTTATCACGTATTTTGTAATTTTATTGAATTAATATTTTTCCCGCCAAAAGTTTGGTGAGTGATTGGTCAATTTATAATGTGACATGACTGACCGGATAGACTGGTTT
>WFKH01011926.1:4752207-4785510 GCA_016163765.1 Magallana hongkongensis | reverse complement strand
GCACATGTGCCACCCTCTGCCTGAATCTTACATGGAGCAGTACTTAAATATTTAATAATATGTTTATAATTGGCTGAAATGTACATTCAGTATAAAGAATGTTAAAATAGGATTTCAAAAATGAATAAATTCTTTTAATTATCCATTTTATAATTTTGTTTTCATAATTTGATGCTAAAAGATCTTCTTTACTCCATACAAAAACTGAAATTTAAATAACGACAGAATTAAATTCAAAAGCTAGCCACCTTATACTTAGACATAAACTGGATTAGAACAACGTTTTGTAACGTTTATTAATACATTCTTAGTTCGTTTAAGAAAAAATGAATTTAAAATTCATTGTTTATACTTTAATGTGGTGTTAAATTGATCTGAATAATCATCGCTTTATAACCCGCGAAGTTGGGAAGGGGAAGAAATATGAAATGTATATGTGCCCTATTGAATCTTTTTGTTTTTCTTTTCAATGGCCGCGGCAGGTGCAATAATCCCCTTTAAAGAATTGTTCCATAAATCTATACATTTGTATCTGGTCTCTAATAAATTGGCAAACACAATTCATCAGGCCTCTGGGAGGAACTGATTCCAGTGGTAGGATTAATGATCTATGTAGGAATCTCATCCAGTATGGATCAGCGTATGAGAAGTCTCCCTTGCTGAAAGAATGGATCGCCGTATCGGTTCATCGAAAACGAAATTTTAATAATATTATATATATAAACACAACTATACATCTAAATGTTTTTTAAAAAAAAATAAGAATTTATTTTTTCAAAGTGCGTTAAGAGTCATGATGTAAAAAAAAATGTTGGTCTACACTCATAACGCACTTTGAAAAAATATTTCAAAGTGCGTTGATTTGGACCAAAATTTAACGCACTTTGAAAAAAAATTTCAAAGTGCGTTAATTTTGTGCAAAATTTAACGCACTTTGAAAAAATTTTTCAAAGTGCGTAATTTTTTCAAAGTGCGTTGCCACAATGCTATCCGTCAAGAATCTGACCTCGTTCGATTTGGGCATGTCATGCAGTCCCTTAACTGACAGTGTTGTCTACTGAGTGTGCTACTCAGTGTTTTCTGTTGACATATTTCAACCTAGTGTTAATGGTAACCAACGGGTAATTCATGAGTTACATAAACCAAATATGAATCCACCCTATGATCACACCTCAACTCTGCATAGCGTTTATTATGTATGTCGCTTTGTTCTGTATAGTCTTTATTTTTTCTTTGTTTCATCCCCATTTTTTATGGATGAATTATCAACTTGCAACCAAGTTGTTCAGCCTGTTTTGTACATATTTCTTTTGTCATGTTTGTAAAACACCATCAGTTTGTTTTTTCTCAGTATTATTTCGTTTTTTTGTATTTTTTTCTTATTAACCATTGAACAATTTATACGCAATTGTCACCTTTTAGTTATATGCATGTTTTTCAATTATCTATCGCTTTCTGACTGGTATTTATTATCACCCCCCCCCCCCCAATTTTTCACCCGATTGCGGTAACTTTTGTAAACACTTCATTATGACTAATTTTACGTACGACAATGGGTAACACACTTGAACAATACCGAGCCGCAATCGGTAGTTATTATTTCTCAAACGGTTGTGTATGTAAACAAGTTGTTTTTCATTGTTCTATATTTAAGGACTTATATATCTTGCCAATGTTAACATTTAAAGCATTCGCATACTGTTTATCGTATGTCAACAGTTTTGCACTTTATTAGAATTTTTATTACCAATTTTTTACATACATCCTACTACTTTGTGGAGATACTGAGATGAATCCCGGACCTTGTATTACAAATGTCCTTGGCATTATCCATTTAAACATAAGGAGTTTTGTTCATAATTTTTATTTACAGTTTTCCATGTTTCTTTTACTACTTTGCGGTGATATAGAGGTCAACCAGGGACCTATTATGGCCAATGTCCTTGACATTTTACATCTGAACATTCGCAGTATTAGAAACAAAGTAGCTCATCTTAATACAATAGTTCATGATTTTGATATACTTTGTTTTACGAAAACACATCTCGATTGTACTGTTACTAATGAAAGCTTAATGTTAGATGGATTTAAAACTATTTATCGTAAGGACAGATATTGTTTTGGGGGAGGGGTATTGATATATTTATCAAATTTATTACGAGCAATAAGGCGTCCTGAATTCGAAACAACACGCAATGAAAGCATATGGATAGAAATTGAAAGCCATACCTGTAGTTATTTTCTCTGTTGTGTGTATCGACCCCCAAATTCCGATGGAAAATTTTGGACCAAATGTTCACTTATTAAGTATTCCACAAACACATGTAATTCACGATATTATGTCCAACGGAAACCTTGTTAACAATATCAATGAACCCACCCGTGTCACAAACACTTCGAACACACTCATTGACCTAGCTTTGTCAACACCGACTGTTAAGGTACACGAGTCCGGCGTACTTAAAGAGACATGGTGACGCACAAACCCATGATTTAGCAAATATCGAATTTTTACACGATTTCCACATATTTTATATATCATATGAAAAGATGAACTTTTGAAAAATTACGGTGTTCAAAAGTAAATAAATCAAATTAAAAAAGAGAAAAATAGAATTAAGCGTTGGGCCAACACGAAAATATTGAGTTTTTCTTCCGCTTCATAGCCACGCAAGCGCAGGGGAATGTAAATACTGCAGCGTGGCATACATCATGAGCCAGAAGCCTCTCATTGAAACACGATGTCTTCAAGAACTATATATTTATTAAGATGCATTCTCTATTAATGCATATTTCTTACCACAGACATCGAATAGCTTCAAATTCAAATTCTTTTTTCTGTGTGTCAATCCCACTGTAACTATTTTTAGACAGAAATCGCAATCACGTGACACTAAACCAATGTCCAACACAACTCGGTTTGTTTACATGTGCAATTTCCGGATGAGTTTTAATGACTTGTAAATTGATAAGTGATGACTTATTATGCGTGAAACCTTCCGTATGATGAAATTTCGAATAACTCTTCTTATTTCCGTTGTCATAATCAAAAAGTAAAACATCTATTTTGAGTCACCGTGCCACTTTAACAAAGACTCGTCCGTTAGCGACCACAAGGCTATTTACATTTCCCTTTCTATCGACATTGAACTTAATCGTGCATACGAGCGTAATATTTGGGTATATAAAGACGCAGATTTTAAAATATAAATTCTCTTATCTATAACTGCGATTGGGATATTATAATTAACAGCGCTCCAAATATTGATACAGCAGTTGCACAATTTACTTCAACGTTTATGTCATATGTTCGTGAATGTGTACCCGAAAAAACTATAATTATACGCCCCCGTGATAAACCGTGGTACGACTCGGTGCTTCGTAAAACCATGAGGATTAGGGATCGCTTACGCAAAAAAGCTTTATAAGAACCAATGATGATGCCGACTGGACAAAATTTCGACACGTCCGCAATAAAGTAAACAATATGAAGAAATACGCTATAGCTAATTATTACGATAACATCGAATCTGCATTGCATGACAGTAGTAGGAATAGTGAAATATATTGGAAATTGATGAAAGATTTATTCCATGTTGAAGCAACAACTGAAATACCCCCAATGCAATTTCTTGAAAATGGACGATCTAAATTAGCTTTCTCAGATATTGATAAAATAAAAACTTTGAATAAATATTTTTCATCAATTTCAAATATTGTATCTGAGAATCGTACATTACCCAATATATACTATATGTGTAATAAAATATTTCAGACATTCACATAGAGGTTCAAGACGTTTTTGACAAAATGTCAATCTTGGTTGTTAATAAGGCTATTGGCCCTGATAATTTAAGTCATAGAATGTTGAAATATACAAAATTTTCCATTTCAAAACCTTTACGTGTATGCTTTTTTAATAAATCACTTGTAGAAAATTCATTTCCAAATGATTGGAAAATAGCTCATGTATTACCGCTCTTTAAAAAAGATGATCCATCTGTTGCAAGTAACTACAGACCGGTGTCCCTGCTAGGCTGTATCAGCAAAATTATGGAAAGAATAATTTTTAAACATGTTTACATTTTTTTTTTCACGAAAATAATTTACTCTATAAATACCAGGCGGGTGTTTTGCCTGGCCATTCCACGGTATTCCAACTATTAGAAACATATCACAGCATTGTCAAAAGTATAGATGATGGGAAATTGTGTTGTATGATTTTTTGTGATTTGTCGAAAGCTTTTGACAGGGTGTGGCACGAAGCTTTAATTTTTAAACTTCAAACTTATGGTATATGTGGACATCTTTTACAATGGTTTAACAGTTATTTAAGTAATAGAATACAAAGGGTCATGTACAAAAACAAGTTGTCATCAACGTTATGTGTCAATGCTGGTGTTCCTCAAGGGTCAGTATTAGGACCACTATTGTTTCTTATTTACATTAATGATGTAGCAACGAATATGTTATCATTCTGTAGACTTTATGCTGATGATAATTTATTACAGCATTGTGATTTATATACTAAAAACATTGAAATTGTATTGAACCATGATCTGAAAATTCTCAGCGACTGGTCTGACAAGTGGTTATTGAAATTAAATCCGTCCAAAACAAAAGCTGGGTTTTTTTTCACAAAGAAACATGTAGAAGAATTTCCAAGGTTATTTTTTCAAGGATGTCAACTGGACTATGTTTCAACCCACATACATCTTGGATTACTTTTTTCTAACGACTTAAGTTGGTCTCCATCTATTAATAATATAGTAAACAGTGCATATAAAAAATTAGGACTTCTGAAAAAAACTAAAGTTTACTCTTGGTAGAACTAATTTATCAAAAATGTATATCACATTTATTAGACCAGTTCTTGAATATGCTTCTGTAGTATGGGACGGTTGTAATATGTTTGACATGGAGAGATTAGAAAAAGTTCAATTAAGTGCTGCAAGGATAGTTACTGGGTTACCCATTTTAGCATCTACAGAATCTCTCTACACAGAAACTGGCTGGGAACCTCTTGTCAGTCGACGTAATAAGGCTAAATTAATAACCATGTTTAAAATTCATACAAATCAAGTACCTGAGTACTTGAGCAACATTATTCCTTTTGTAACAAAAAATGTCTCAAAATATCACACAAGAAATAGCGAAAATTATATTGTTCTAATCAGCAGATTAGAACTTTATAAAAAATCTTTTGTACCTGACACTATTCGGAAATGGAATTCTCTCAATTTAGAAGTTAGGGAAGCAACGTCTCTCAACATATTCAAGAAAAATACTACTGAAAGTATTTCTCAACTTCCGAAATATTTTTCATTCGGTAAACCAGAGAGATAAATAACATGTTATTTATGTCTCTGGGTAAACGCACTATTAATATTTTGCATACCAAATTGAGACACAGCTGTATTTTGAATTGTGATCTGTACAGGAGAAACATTATTGTTCACCTAATTGTATTTGTGGTCAAAAGGAGGATGTTTATCACTTTTTCTTTGTATGCAAGAATTATGTAAATGCTAGAAACAATCTATTTGAACTACTTTTTAATGGGCTTGAAGAAACAATCTTAATTAATTCACATTTGCTTCTTTGGGGTATTGACAATTTGTCTCATAATACAAACTGCTTTATTTTTTCAGCAGTTCAAAACTTTATTAAAGAGTCTGGAAGATTTAATAATTAATTTTTTCTTGTTTTTGCTATTTTATACTGTATATCAACACTATTTACTATTTATACGCAAATACTTTGTAAATGCATATTTATGGATATTACTATTATAAAGTTAATAACTATAAGTAACATGTAATATCAAAATGATAATTGTGTATATTGTATGTATTATCATTTGGAGAGGAACACGTAAATTGTAAGAACTTGTTTCCAATCCTCTTGTTTAATTACACAATAAAATATGTTCAAATCAAATAAATGTACATGATAATGAATACAGACGGCGCGGGGTGTGTTCCGTTACTAAGGATGGAAATTCCTGTTAAAAAAATGAAACATGAGTTAAACCTTAAAAGGAATTCCAGTGACTCAACTGTTAAATTTGACGGAAAGAAAGATAAGAAAGACAATTATTTAAACCGCGCGAGTCCAATTTGTTATGGAAATATAAATGATAAATAATAAAAGAGAGCCGACTCGCTCATATAAGTACATGATAACGAATACAGATGGCACGGAGTGTGTTCCGTAACTATAAGGATGGAAATTCCTGTTAAAAAATTAAAAATGAGTTTAACCTTAAAAGGAATTCCAGTGACTCAACTGTTAAAATTGACGGAAAGAAAGATAAGAAAGACAAGGATTAAACTGAGTCCAATTTGTTATGAAAATATAAATCAATTTTTGATCAAAGTATTCTAAGATAATTTAACAAGAATACACAGTTTTTTTTAAATTATTTTTATTATTATTATTATTATTATTATTATTATTATAGTATTATTTTTGCAGAAAACTAGCTCATTACCTAAAAGTAAATATGAAAATGTATTCTATATGCATACGTGTGCATAAATATATGCAAAAAGACAAGGATGCTACTCGTATATATCATCATCGGGAAAATTTTAACCACAGTGACTACATAGGTCATTGTATATTTTGTGATTTTTCAAGTTCGGAGAAGAGGTATATATCCGATGGGTGACTCAATAGTAAAGTACATTAAATATAACTTCCCTTTCTCGAATTAAAAGGCTAATTATTGGAAATATGTCCAATGTTTTCTGTTGGATGGGAAAGTATAAGCTGATAAGCTGGGATTAATACCAAATCTAGTTTGGGTAAATGTTCTCTTTCTTTCGTTGTTTGTTTCTTCTTTCTTTCTTTCTTTCTTTCTTTCTTAAATTATTTTCCCTCTGAATTTGTTTTTCTTTTCTTTTCATTTTTACCCACAAGTTTCCCTTTGAATAATTAAGAAAATCAACTGAGAGGGAATGAATATATGGCCCTTTTTATGTTACATGTACGTCCACCCTAGAGCCCAGTTTCGATTTCGGTAATTGGTAAACATTGACGTATTTACTTACTCCTGCACATAACGCACATTTCAGCCTAATATATCTCAATTTATTGTACAAGGTTTTCAAACATTCCTTTATTTCTCATTTTTACTAAAATCAGCCAACTGTTCTTTGGAATTATTTCCAACATATTGTAAACGAAATAGCTTTAAGAAGGCTCCGAAAATGTTTGAGTCAATGAGCAAAGGGTAAAAAATAGTGACACATTGTTAATAATTGCTAAACGCACTCACTCGTTCATGATCAATCGGAATATTGTTTGGAATATTACGGCATCGGTTGTTCTCGCTATCACTTTAAGTGCTTTAATGATGATAGACCTGTCCTTATTGTGTGAGACAGCTGTCTTAGTATATAACAATATATAAGCAATATTACTGTACGTAATTCTCCTAAAATACAAGTTTCTCGATCGAATTTTTCGTTTCACAAGAGTTTATATGTCTCCGTAACTGCAGTTTTTCCAAGACTTTTCCAAGACTATTCATAAGCACCAATTTTATAAAATTTGAACCCGAACTATTTCTTTCTACCTCCCACGTATAAATATAGTGTGAAGCTCAATGCCTGTTGACATGACATCTAAACGTGTTCGAAATGCTTTAAGTCTGAAAGGGATCCCTAACAAAAATGGAATGTTTTATGGAAATTTGCCGCAAGAGTTCGGCAAATGCCGCAAACAGATTATTTTTGCAGAAAACTTCTGAACTTGCCGAACCGCTTTTGACAGTACTGATTTTTTTTTAGAGATTTACCAAACACTAATAAATAGCAGCTTTTTGCTAGTAGTGGCAAACCTCTCAGACTCTTCCTAAACCTTTTCTACCTACGTGTATGAAATTCAATGTAGATAAACCTATTTCCATTGTATTGGTTTGAAAAGTGTATTTTTAGCAGAGCTAAGACAGTGGTTTGGCGATAGCTTTGCTATACTATTCATATGATGCAAACTAAATATAACCGACATCGAATGTCTGCAACTAATGTAAATATTTAGTTAACGTTTTAGTTTTATTTTGTTAATTTTTTTCGAATAAAGAATATAGTATAGTGTGTTGATAATCTAAGTGCTTTAAACTACAAGGGTTGATTTAAAAGAAATGTCACTAAATGCATCGCGATTTCTTGAACGCTGTATTATATATTATCAGCATTTGCATAATTATGCTCATCATAGCGCGCTTACGCGCGGAATTCAATTTGTCTACAATGCCTGGTGTGTTATAGAACCGACGATATCCCAAAATAAGCATGAAGTGCTTAAAAGTAAACATTCACTTGACTTAATGGCATAGCTTCCTCTCTCGATGTTATGAATCTGATACTTAGACGAACTTTTTATCAGTTTTCAGGGATGCTTCTTTTCCTAGCGTGACTGTCTTTAGTAACGATGGAAACCACAGGATTCCCTAACTTCACCATTCAGGCCAATTCCAGTTTGCTTGCATCGGGGGATACTCTTGTCGTCAAGTGTCTTATATCTAATATTGCCCTACTTACCCTCGTGAAAAGTTATTCAATAAACTGGTTTAAAGATGACGTCAGGATCACAAAATCATACAATGACGTCATTGAGGACGGAAGATACAGCGTTCAGCTGGAGATTGCAAGTCAAGAAAACTTACTGTCTAGATTGCAGATAAAGGGTTAGTGCTGGATAGTGAGGCAGTTAACACGGTGTTGCATGATGATAGAATGTAACTTATATGTAAAAGCTATTGATAAGTAATAAGGTTAAATAAGGCATTCTCTTTATTTCATAAAGAGCATTGCAAATTCAAAATATGTTCATGATAATTAAACTGGAACAGAATTAATGTATTCATATACATGCATATAAATGTTATTGATTGACAATAAGACTAAATCACTGCAGTTTCTAGCAAAGAAACGTTTTTGTTTTTGCAAACACATCATAGATGCAACGATTAACATATGTAAGCGATATATTTAAATCAATAAAACGTACCGAATAACATATTAAGTACGTTTTACACAACCATATATTTTTTCGTAAATGTACGATAGAAGCTGATAAATTTCGACTGATTCAAGCATGAAACTATTGATTTAATGCTTTCTTTTTCGTGAATATAGGTTTTCTTAGTAAAAAACATGTCTATTATTCAGGCATTACAGATGAAGATGAAGGAACCTTCACCTGTGAACTGACTGATAGCAACAGCAATAAACGGAGGCAGTCGATACCCATACTAAGTATGCACTATTTGCCCATGCGAACCACGATCACAATTCCCAGAAGAGTTTCACGCCAATAAAATATGAGTGGCCTCCTTTTTTTGTGGGGGGTGGGGTGGGGCAATATATAACAAAAATATAACAAAATGGAATAAAGTAAAATTCCTTTCTACTTATCCACATTTCAAAATTTTTTCGGATAGCCATCTATCTTGGTATTACCAATTGCCCCTTGATTGGAATTTGGTCATTGATAAATGGATATAACCATTTACAAAAATATCCACGATTATCTGCTAGACTTAAAACCAGTAACCTTATATTATTGTAAAATTCAATATTGAAGTACAATTCCATTTCATATATTTAAACAACACATAATATTTGCATTTAAATAGTGTGAAAAGCTACTGCAGATGAAACATCATAACACAGACATAGTACTCAAAGGTTAAATGATAAGTTTCATTATGAAGTCAGAAACGTTGAACGCTGCATGTTAAGTGCAACGTCACAGGCCAAAATCAATGTTCCCTTACGTAGCTGTCGCACTGTCTCTTCCATTAAAATTGGAATATTTACATTTGCAAATATCTGTCCTTATATAAAACTATAGAGAAGCGAAAACGTTCAATTCTGTATATTTACATTTGCAAATATGTTTTCTTATATGAACCTATAGAATAGCGAAAACGTTCAATTCTGTATGAACTTTTTCGTAACGTCACAATGATCATTGCACGCGCTTATCGCTTGTCGCTTGGATTATTGTAAACATAAAATCTCGGTAATTTTAACAGTTCTGAACGGTTTGTCTTTTTCAAACGTAAATATAAGTAATAAACAGCAATGTTAAAATGTTCACAGGGATATGAAGTTGGTTGGTACGTGATCAAATCTACTGAGAAGCCCTTCGGGCTTCACAGGATTTGATCACGTGACCAACCAACTTCATATCCCGGTGAACTTTTTAAATTGCTGTTTATTTCTTAACTGTCCCTTTTAAGGTATAACATTTGCAGACTAGGCAAGACGTTTAAAATGTAAATATAAGCTTTCAATCGTTGTTTTCTGAAAGATATAGTTTTATAACTGCAACGATGTGTGCAAACCAATTTTCATAACGCACTAACACTTGTGATACTCGGTCCCAAGTTTCTGCTTCCACCACGTATTGCTAATATTTCGATAATCATAAATAACTTTGTGTCCAAACTACGTTTTTTCACTAGAATGAAACCAGTCCAGATTATCTGTTTTGAAACGCTCCCTCTACGGCTTCAGGTTTCAATACACAACCAAAAATAGAAAGTCTACGGGGATTTTGCATTGCAGCAGAGATGAATACACCGGGATGATAACGCTGAAAAACCTTGCGAGGTGTTCCGATTAATTTCGAATGGAGAAAATATGTAAATATTTCCCATTATAACTCTCCGCAAGAAATTTGTTTTCGATTAATGATGTTAATTTCTCCGGGTAAAAATAGATGAAGTGTCAATGACATAATCTTTGATTTTCCCCGTCGTTGACAGGTATGTGCATTTTCGTTAAAATTCGTCAAATAGGTGAGGGAAGCAGTAACCTGGGACAGACTATAGTCAATTTGTATGCACACACCGTTGTAATAATGAGACTATATCTTTCAAAAATGCTTAAGAATGTTGTAGTTTTGTTTTGTTTTTGTTTTTTTGGTTTTTTGTTGGGTTTTTTTGTGGGGTTTTTTTTTTGTAGTTGATGATACGGATGATACAACGAGTATAGACAATACAGGTAATGATAAATCGAACAAAGCAGCTTACGGAAACACCACAGATCAAACTGTGTAAGTATTAGCCCAACTGCTGGGAAAACCATTAGAAAAAAGGGTAACATTTTGTCCCTTGTGAAATAACGCAATTACATATTTATTGTTTGCATGCCGTTCGTTTGCTGATCGGTTGATCGACGTTAAATTACAACGGAAAAATGATTAAATTCATTTCTTAATCCCATCACTTGTTAAATTGTTAAATAAGAATGGATGACATCAGACAGAAAGCTTGTTTATTTTGTTTTATATCAGAATTGACTGCGAGAATGTGACGTGCATAACCGTTGCTATGGAAACCATTACTGATGACAGAAGTAAGAAAGGGGACAATTTCTCAAACATACAATATATGTCGCACCGCGTTGTTCAATGCAGTTTAGTTAAATACTTATTAAGCGATTTATTGGCTGGCATCTATTGGATGGCTATAAGAACAATATTAAATGTTCTGTTTCATTGATATGGTTATTGTAACATATCAACTGTATAATTTATATGTTATCACCGCAATTTAATCATAACACATAGTCGAAAAAAATATCAAAGAAAACAAACGTAGAAGATATCTGAATGAATAGAGGGAAAAAAACACAAAAAAACACAACAAAAGTTTATAAAAATTTAAATAAAAATTAAATAAAATTTATTCTTTGTTCACCTTAAATAGGTGCAGATGAGCTCAAAGTTAGGTCACTTATGTGGAAATAATATTGATTGAAAAGTTAGAATTCCTTCAATTATGTTGCTTTTTTAAAAAATTTCTTTGTTTTAATATTTTTTTTCCCTTTGGAATAATTGCTTTGTTACATATCCATGCAAAACACTGTGGTTTCATCAATATTCGTTTAATACCAATTTTCGTGGATTTCGTTATTAAGTTGAACTACGAAATTAAATGTTCAATAGAGTGCAACTTCTAATAACACACTGTATTGATATGATCATTGTTCATGAATTATCATACGTATTCTTGAAAGTGTGATTATCTTAAATCAACGAAAATTGGTGCCCACGAAATTTGATGAAATCAAAGTGAACTAAACTAACCTGCATTGTGATTTATTTTGACAGCCCGTCCAAGCCAGGTCAAAAATATTATAATAGGGATATGTGTGACCGTTTTCATCATGATAGTAGTATCGGCGTTGATTGCTCTAAGAATGTTTAGGCGTAGGAAGATACAGAGGAGGTGATATTTATTTAATAAGCGCTAATCTAAAATATCTTGCACAGCAATATATAAATTTCACGTTTTTTTGTTTTTTGTTTTGTTTTTTTTTTGGAAATATAATTTATGCTGATTTATTCAAATCATATACTTTTTATCGAAATCCTATTAATGTCAGACCAGATTAGAACTCGTATTTCTACCCCCTAGGAAATCGGATAGGTAAATAAACATTTTTTTGATCTAAAAATAATTGATATAGAAGTATAACTACATGTAAAAAATTTCATCAAAATATCTAGGGTAGAAATTTTTTGACTCAGCCTCGTTAACATGATTAAAGCAAAATGAAACATTGGGGGTGTGACAATGTGCAACGTGTAGTAAGTTTTGTTATGATTTTGTTATATGTATATTAAATTGAATGTAGTTCATTTTTATTTAGTAGTAAAAGAAAAGGCATGATGATTTTTTTCTATCAATTTTGATATTTTATTTACGTTCATTTACCTGTCGATACACTGAAAACATATATTAAATAAATAAGGAATTTTATTTTTGAATTACATCTTATAGCTTAAATCATCCAGGACCCAATTATGCTAGACCACACCCTTCTAGATTTGAGCCTGTTAGCATAGAAATGAATCAACCATTGGCGTTTAGAGGAACTTCTGACGGATACGACACTATCGACATATCTGAGAGTACAGACCATTTAATAAAAAATATAAGAAGAAACTACGAAGAGGCAACAGACCACACATTCCTAAATGAATACGAAACAAGAGGCAATGGAGATCGAGATCGGCCACGTGACCTACAGAATCGGACAGCGCATTTCGAGGAAGTAATAGAAACAAATGACAGGAATGATCCAGATCAGAGCACGACATTCCCGTGTGCTAAAATAGAACGAAAATATAAAGCTGAACCCGCACAGATTGTCAGAAATACAAACACTTTTTCTATAGAAAATGCCTCGATTTCAGTTGAATCTCTGGAGATCGATAATGTAAAAGCAAGAGATGACAAAAAAAGAAAACACCCATATGAAAAGTGGAACACAACATTTCTTTGAAGAATTTTCGTAAAAAAAAAATGGCAAGTGCAGTTTATTCTAAATTATCCATAGAATCACTGTATAGGAAATGAACATGAATAATTTAGTAATGATTTTTTCATATTGAACATAACTTTACAACCAATGAGGTAGTGTTATCAACAATTAATATTTGCGTTCCATTGAACTTTTGAATTATAGTTGTATATGGCGTTTCTTACAAGATACAACAAACAATTATCAACATATGATTACTAAAAAAAACCCATACTATATACTTGTATTGAACATATTCCATATCATCGATCTGTACTTAAATGCATTCATACTATTTACAACTCGTATGTATTTGTTTATATTATAATCCTTCTGTTATATTAATAAAAAGGGTTTTTTGTAGTTTTTACTGTATATAATCGGGTATAATTTACCTGCTGGTCACAGATTTAAGACTCCAAAGCATATGAGCGCTAATTACATTTTAACTACTGTGGTTTCATCAATATTCAAGGGTAACAATTTTCGTGGATAAAGTGAAAATACAGTTTCAAGGATACGTAAATTCGCGGCCGATGATCCATTCCATACAATTTGTTAGTAGAAATTGCACTTCACTGAACATTTAATTTCGTGGATCAACTTTACAACGAAATCCACGAAAATTGGTATTCAACGAATATTGGTGAAATCACAGTATAAAATATAATTTTGCCATTTGTTGAAAATAAAACAGTGCACGTTTAAAGGCTGATTT
Source organism: Magallana hongkongensis (assembly GCA_016163765.1). Taxonomy (NCBI): domain Eukaryota; kingdom Metazoa; phylum Mollusca; class Bivalvia; order Ostreida; family Ostreidae; genus Magallana; species Magallana hongkongensis. Next base: position 4,771,464 of record WFKH01011926.1, on the reverse strand, counting down.
AACCACTTTTAAAAAGATAGCTTTATATCTACTAAAATACCGGTATAGAAAACTAGCTTTGTTCTCAAAACATTGTTTCCATCATTGCATATCTTAAGAAAACTCGTATAATGAAGATAGGAAGACAAACATGTAAACACAAAGTTACAGTTCTGAAGACATTGTGTGGAAATCTTGTTCAAATTATGACTTGATAGTGAGGTGATTTTATCATTAATGTTACGGATTGTGTGTTAAAGTATAGTAGTTACGGACGTTTTCTGAATAAAAACAGACTATTCATTCATCTGTGATTCTCATATTCTTTGACAGTTAATATATAAACAAAATGAATTAATTGATAAAGAAGGAGAGTTAGGGTCTCAAAATTATTACTTATATTTTGTACACCTACAAAACAGTTTGTGATCATTTCTCAACAGGATGAATAATACTTTATTGTCACTGTCACTATTATCAAAATTCATCAGTTTATTTTCTTTTTTTTTCGTTATTACGTAAAGAATAATACATAGAAACTAAATTTTTTTTTACGGAAAATTATAAAACATTGATACTATGAATTTTACATCGATATGTTTTAACTTCTCATAGTATATTTTTATTTTCAATTTCACGACCACCTTATAATGGGCCCAAACTTATTTCAAAGGCATCAAACACACCTATATTTTAGTATATGAAGTGGATCCACTTCTGACGGTTTTAAAGTGTACAAGTTCAACAAATAATTTTGCTGTCAATCAAATTATTATCAATTTATTTGGATTTTGAAGACTATAGATACAGCAAGGACTACGCACCAGAGGTTTTGGAGGCGAGGGAAGGGGGGTGTAAGACAGATTGTTAACATGAATCGATTATATTTTTCATTTTAAACAAATAGTGAAAGATACATTTAGAACATGAAATTAATCTCAGCGCAACACATTCCTTTCTAGCAAATGCTATTTGAAGTGGCATTGTCACACCAACGAATGGAGTTTGGATCACATTTTAATTTGAAAAAAAAGGTGTATTTAACTGTAACGAAATGGATCTAAGACATACATGTACATGTTCAGGGCAAACTATGGTGTCGACATCGACGATTAGGTACATAAAATGACCATATCGACATAGCTATTGAACCGGATAAGTTGTATAACATTTATGTCGATATCGACGATATCGTACACAATATTACGATATCGACAGCAGTGTTGTTCCTAATCATTTATATTTGTCTATTTGACGTAAGAAAATCGACATCGATACGATATCAAAAATATCGACACCAAGGCAAGACAAAGCCCTAAATAAGACATTCATGAAAAATAATGATGATGGGTTTTTGCGATGGTGAAATTATATCGAATCGATGTCATCAATATCGACACAAGGTATAAATGTGTACAGTACGGATGAGTAATATCTCTACAGCAACATTTTTTGACATTGGCAAATCAACATTGATACAATATCGTCGGTATTGAAATTATCGACGTTCGCAAACACACCTTAAATGTAAAATGGTTTAGTAACTACATTTGTTGATATTCGTAAATCAATATCGATACGTTATCGTTTATATCGAAACCAATGTAAGACAACATTTTGCAAATAATGTCTTTTTCATGAAAATGGTTTGGCGATAGTAAAAAAATATCGTCGATATCATCGATATCTCCACATTATGTTTTTGACGTAACTCGTTCGATAGGGAGACACACCATACATGCGCACAAAAAATTACTCTTTTTAAAGCATGTGAAAAAATTATCCGGGAGGGGGCGTTAAAAATCATTCAACCCATTCAACCCAAGAACGGGACACTTTATTTTCTATATTCTTTCCCTATATTGTCCGATTAGATATTTTTTAAGAGTAAGACAGGTAGACAGGTAAAGGCTTTGGCAATATTTTAATCATTTCTTTTTCACATTCTGTTAGATTCTAGCTCGATCAACAAGTGCTGAACTCAGAATTAGGGGTTAAACATAGATAATTTATAGATAATCATAGATATAGATAAATTATAGATAATTTTTCACGTTACCTGTTGTCTGTCTGTCTGTCTTCATGTCAGCTTTTGTCAAGAATTGCAATAATTTAATTTTCTAATGTTAACAGTGCAAAGGCAGACCGTTCAAAAGCGCCGATTTTACTTACTGATTGTAGATGCGATCTTAGTGTTCTTATGAAAATCTTCTTTGCGAATGGATTGTTACAACGCACTTTGAAAAATTACGCACTTTGAAAAAAATTTTCAAAGTGCGTTAAATTTGGGACCATCTTAACGCACTTTGAAAAAAATAATTTTTTTTTAAAGTGCATAAATATCGACAATATCAACGCACTTTTTCTTGAACTTTCAGAAAAAATTGGTAGTAAAATTTATTCCTGTTATAACGTCCAAGTCATATATATATATATATAGGAATGGATATTTGCCATTTACCTACTGTGAAGATAATGTGACTCATGACTTAGTATTTAAGTATAGACATACGATTTTTTTAAAGCAGTAATTCTAAATCAAATAAATTCCTTTAAATTTCAACAGACACTAAATGTCAATAAGGCATCTCCTTCTTCGTTATTTTTTTTGTGTGTGTGTATAAAGAATACCTTTTTCGAAAAACAAATAGCCCTCGCTCATATTACATATAATTATAGATCCATATTTCAAAATCCCTGTCTACGCGATTCTTAGGACGAGTTCATATTTTTCTGCTCGAATTGAAGGGCTATTTCAACAGAAGTAGCCGTCAAATTACTTAGTGTTAAATATTTAATAATATGTTTATAATTGGCTGAAATGTACATTCAGTAGAAAGATTGTTAAAATAGGATTTCAAAAATGAATAAATTCTTTTAATTATCCATTTTATTATTTTGTTTTCATAATTTGATGCTAAAAGATCTTCTTTACTCCACATAAGAACTGAAATTTAAATAACGACTGAATTAAATTCAAAAGTTAGCGACCTTAGACATCATAAGCTGGGTTAGAACAACGTTTTTAACGTTTATTAATAAATTCTTAGTTTGTTTAGGAAAAAATGAATTTAAAACTCATTGTTTATACTTTTAGGCGGTGTTAAATTGATTTGAACAATCATCGCTTTATAACCCGCGAAGTTGGAAAGGGGAAGAAATATGAAATGTATATGTGCCCTATTGAATCTTTTTGTTTTTCTTTTCAATGGCCGCGGTAGGTGCAATAATCCCCTTCAAAGAATTGTTTCATAAATCTATACATTTGTATCTGGTCTCTAATAAATTGGCAAACACAATTCATCAGGCCTCTGGGAGGAACTGAATCCAGCGGTAGGATTAATGTTCTATTTAGGAAGCTCATCCAGTATGGATCAGCGCATGAGAAACGGAGCTTGCTGAAAGAATGGATCGCCGTATCGGTTCATCGAAAACGAAATATCAATTGATATTTCATATATAAACACATCTTTACATCTAAATGTTAAAAAAAAAAAATTCAAAGTGCATAAGTGTCATGATGTAAAAAAATGTTGGTCTACACTCATAACGCACTTTGAAAAAATATTTCAAAGTGCGTTGATTTGGACCAAAATTTAACGCACTTTGAAAATGTTTTTCAAAGTGCGTAATTTTTTCAAAGTGCGTTGCCACAATGGATACAACGGGATTCCCTACATTTACAATGCTGGTGAATTCAAGTTTGCTGGCACGGGGGAGGGGGGGGGGCGTTCATTGTCATCAGATGTTTTATATATTATAATCTCCCTGCTTATCCTCCTGAATAACTATTCAATGAACTAGTTCATAGATGGCGTCAAAATCACAGAATCATTATGTGACGTCATCATCAACATCAGCGAGAAATTGAAAGTAACAAACCAAGAGCAGAATATACTGTCTGAATTGTAGATAAAATCTGAGTATTTGTTTTTGAGACAAATGTGAAAACAAAGCAATGAAAATAAACAAACATTTAGAACGAAAAAATGTATATATGAACTGGTCGATCGCAAAGCCGTTCAACGGAGACAGTCAATATCCATATTAAGGTATCTCACTCGTCACGTTTTGAATTCATTGCGCACATGATCATTATATATAAAATAAATAGGATTTTATTTACTTATTCATCACAGAAAGATTACTAATTCATAATTACACAGCATTTATAAGGAAAACCCATTTGAATTTAATAAACAAACAAGTTTTTGGGGGAACTATATTTCCGTGCGGAGGTTTTCTAGACGAAAATGATAAAAACAAGCAATTTTATGAATTTTCAATATACTTTTCTTTTTATTATTCTTTATACATTACACACATTTTTAACATTTGATAGGTTTGTTACTTATTCTATAGGTTCTGTGTGACATGTACAAAATTAAATTTTGAGAGTGTGATAGACTTTTAGCATAAAATCATGCAAATATTTAGAAAAAGTCTGAAATTATTCAAGCCAAATTTTGCAAGAATTTCCCTTTGAAGCCCTCTATCTAAAATTTGACATCACTGACCCCCATATTTTATCATGTCAAAATAATACTGAATACATATCTAGGCAAACTGGGTTAATATTATAAAATTCTTGATATTCACAAAGTTTTTATTTCAAATCAAAGTGTAACTATCAAAGAAATTGTATATTTTAAGTGCAAAAAGGTCACAAAAAAAATATGCAGCTTCATACGATTTTTTTTCATAATCTTTCTATTCAGTCTGATCATTGTGCATAATTGAAAACAATATTTGATAAAATAGATCTGCTTAGTTAAAAATACTTGCAAGAAATGCTAATCAAGCTGAAATTGCATTTTAGGTGCAAAAAGGTCAAATTAAATGGGCCATAACTCAGAGGGATGAAAACTGACCCCCTTTTTCTTTGTATTTTTTAAGTATGTTTTGTCTACAGATTTCAATGATATACTTCTCAAGAAATTCTTGATACAACAACATTGAGGAGTGGGATACCTTAAGTACAAATTAAATAAATGTTACAGACATTGTGAAACAGTTTTTCAAACATTGGATTGCTTTGTTAATGAAAAATGTCCAGGTATATCAGACATAAAAAACAACACTTTTTAGAAGGGGAGGGAACATAGTACTTATGTAGAATAACTTAAGATTGTTGGCAGAACATAATAGGTTTCTTGTGATATACTGCATATAGGGTTATTTTCGCCCATTATTCTTACACTTGTACTAGCTTTCGATACTCTGACCATACATGTCTTATTAACGTTGAACTATTAAGTCATTTGACTCAATAGTTTGCCAGATGTCAGATGTCATTTAAAATAGGGGGTAAGAATTAATAGCCATCTAGGCTATGTGGCAACGCACTTTGAAAACATTAACAAAAACAAATGAAAACAAAACAAAAAAATCAAAGTGCTTTAAATATATAAATAAGTAAATAAATGAATAAATAAATAAATAAATAAATAAATAAATAAATAAATGAATAAATAAATGAATAAATAAATAATTAAATAAATAATTAAAAAAGTAAAAAAATAAATAAATGACGATTGATACAGACACAATCAAGTGTAATGTCAACATGTTCTCTGTGGAATGATTTTCATAAGATAAAAATGTTTATTTACACGTAATGCAAACATTTTAAATCTAATGTGGAACATGCTTTTGAGAAATGTATTTTGTTTGCAAATGGCATCCTTTTAGAGTGGGCAACATTGTTTACAAGTTTGATTATTATAATTGTCAAAGATGAAATATCTGATCTATATTAGATCAATTGGCCTCATGATATTTTCTACATGAAATTTTCCCGCATTGTTTCATGTTACTGTTTTTATCAAGTCATAGCTTTTTGAAATCGGAAATTTTTTTTTTTTTTTTGTTTAGACGAAAGGATTTTGATGAGGACAATTTCAAGCTGCTCAACTGTCCGAGAAAAGATTTAACCGTTTGTTGGTTTTTTCCGAGAAAGTGGCGGACATTTAGAGATGGCGGACATAACGTGACGATTTTTCAAAAAAAGTGGCGGACATTTCGTGATGGCGGTCATAACGTGACGAATTTTTCGAAAAAGTGGCGGACATTTCGTGACGGCGGACATAACGTGACTCAACAACCGTTTAAGATCTATATTTCAACAGTTTAAATTTATTAAATGTCTGTGCACCATTTTTATATCCAGTTTCATTCGATTTTGTAGTTGTTATGGTAAGTGTACTGGTTTAGGCTCAGTGTTCCCTCCCTCTAGACAATGATGTAATTTGTTTATCCATTCATCTTTTTGTTGTTCTTTCGGTCAATTTCGGTGTGTTTTGTGATATTTCTCGAGTTTTGCGTCATTTCCAAAAATTACAATCTTTTACTACAAAAAAATATGCCCTACTTCTGTATACGGGGTTATTTTCGCCCCGTGTATTTTCGCCCTTTTACACTTGCAAACAGTTTAGCCCCGTCTTGAACTCGCCAAGACATATATGTGTTTTAAGAGAGATTGTTTGAGACATCGTATTTCGCTCAGTCTTAAATTCGCCCGTTGACAACGAGGGCGAAGAGGCGAAAACAAAATATATCCTTGTATACAATATTTAGGAATGAGGAACCAGACGTTGCCTTAGACTGGTAAAAAATACTTATAGATTAAATTACAAGAGAGAAAAAAACCTGTTCCGATTTTGGATTTGGATTTTGTTACGACAAGTAAAGGTATACATATTTTGTTTTGTTTCAACACAAAATAAATGTTTGGATGCAAAAGTGTGCTGACACTTTCCGGAACATTTTGTACCGTTTCGGGACGGTTCCGTGTTTTATGTTTTGTTTACGTTCAGCCAACGTCAGCCTGATGGCTCACGACTTCGGTCGTCCTACTCATTGTTCAATGGCAACTTGTTTGTGTGGCCCCATGAAATAAGTTTATCATAATATTGTGTGTATGTATGCTCTACTTAAATTCAGAAATGTTTTAGTGAAATTTTCTTATGTTTACTATTTTTTCGTTGTGATCATGGTGAAGAAGAAATTCGAATGCAAAATGTTGTCAAATCTAAATCTGTAATTGCGAAAATTTATTCATCTATTTTGTTATGAGCATATTGTGATTGTTGTTTTTATTTTTTTTTTCAGTATTTTACCCTTTAATGTCTCGTCAATAAATAAACAAGTAAACTTTTTATTGTGAGTTTGTTAGACCTGGCGAGGCAAGGGTTACATTGAAAAAAGTCCATAATCAGGACAGAACAGTAAAAAATCCATCATCACCACAACTAGTTGCGGTTCCATTCCAGATGTTTGACACATTGTGTCCACCGAGCAGAATTACAGGGCAGTGTGATCATCAAAACAGCACCCCTCCATTAGTCAGCTATTTCCTCTTTGCTTAGACATTAACATTGTAGGCTTTTCACATTGTGAATTTTTGTATTAGCTTGAAGTACAACATTTAACAGTAGATGCGTGATGTTTGTGTATATTTGACATACTTTTATTGTCAACATTTTGTTAGCAAACTTTTAGGAACATTTAACATACATGTAAATCATATATCATTGCACCATCATTATTATTGCCCATCATTCGCATGTGATTTTATTGGGCATTTATCATGTTACAGTAAGTCAATTGATACAACGAAACGGGTTTTTCATGCAGTGTAATTTTTGCATAGTGCATTGTTGAGATACATAAAACGCAGTTTTTTTTTGTGATTACATGGGCATATCACAATTGTGGTAACAATTCAGTGATATTTCAAGTACATTTTCAGCAAATTTGACTCATGAACTTTGCTGATATTAACAATTTAGTGTGACAGTTCTATGTATGTTGTGAAAACAGTTCTGTGATAAGAATTACACATTGTGCACATTTTTAATATTAACCATGTGTGACCCAATGGAAGAAATTATCAAACAGGAAGAAAATGTTCCTCGCTACCCTAGTCGTCAAAAAACCTTAACAGAGAAGGGAAATTCTTTATACGAATCTTGTGTACAAAAATTGACAACTGCATTTGATTGCATATGGAAAGATATTGAAACAGAAATTTTTGAATTTAACTCAAAGCCACAAAATATTGAACCACATGTGATGCAGCGATATCAAGATGATGTTTCATGTCTCCGTCAGGAATTTGTGGCGTCGTCTGATAATTTGGTGGAATTCCTGATCAGAACAAACACTGCAGAAAGTTCAGCCTAAAGGTCAAGACACCTTGAAGTATTTTCTAAGAGGAAGGGTGTTGTGGATCGGTTCCTGACAGCTATTGCTGATCGCATTCTTCAGACCGCAGATGATATTTCCCAACGGATGGCTTCGGAATCCACGAGCGGCTATGTTAAGGCTGCCCGAAATGATGTGTAGAAAGTCACTTGTCTGAACTTCATACGATATGACGTCATAATTAACTTTGACGTCACGATCTGCATTCCTTTCGATAGTTCTCAGGGAATGTATCGTAACTAAAGAAGAGAATTTTACAGAATATTATTAAACCGCGTGGTTCCTTTACATAGACGCTGTTTTAAATACTAGTAATACTAAATTCAATATTATTATTACTTAGTATAAAAAATCGCCAGTTATAAAGCCTCGTATAAGGTAAATGACTATTTATAAACTAATGGTTTTGGAGACTCGCCCTGCTACGCGTAAACTAATGAATGGTGATATTTTTATGCATGTAAAAAACAGTCTGGCGCAAGTGAAATATCAATTCAATCTTTGTATTTTTTGCGTGAAACTGGTAGAAAAAATAAGTACCAATGTGAATCATACTGGGGGAAACCTCCCTATTTACCCAATGTTGTGTAATTCGAGCTTAAAAAGTAAAAATGTGCCTAATTTCGATGATGGGACGCAAAGTTTTGACAACATTTCAAATAAACGAAATATTTATATGAACCCCCAGCAAGAACTGCAAAATACATTACTTATCGAAGGATTTTTAATAAAAATATATTTGATTTAATGTCATTTATCACTTGCGCCGATGCGATTTATATAGATCATACGCTGTGTTAGGATACGCACGTCACATGCTCAAGAACAACATATGACGTCACAAAAATGCATCAAATATATTGTTGGATATCGCTGTTTATTAATGTAACAAAGATTTAAAGAAAATCGCCCGGTTAAAGTGTTTATTCGTAAATTAAAACAGTATCGTTTTCCGATATAAATTTAGCTTCGGACAACCTTAACATAGCTGCGCGTATACTAGTCGCAGTAGCAAGAAGTCAACATCATCACAGAGCCGATCAGCTATTCTTCTTAAAAAGGAAATAAACGTTGAGAAACAAAGGACTCGCCTAGAATTTTTAAAACATGAACTGACCTTAGGAAAAAGAACGTCTCAGCTCGAAATGGACTTGCGTCTATTTTATAAGGAAAAGAAAACCGCTGCAGAGGCAGAAATGAAAGCTGCAAGAGACCATATAGAGCCATTAGATTTCCATGCAGTACTGAAGGAAGAGCCTCATTCCCAAATGCTAAAGGAGGATATTGTGTCCCATTTCCTGTCATCATTAGAAGGTCAGATATCAGCAACCTTTGCGCAGTTACCACCACCTAAATTCATTTCAACTCCCTATGAGCATGGGCCTAAGGTAAAATCCCCTGAACCTCAGATGCCAAGGAAAACAGCTCAACCAAATCCAAACGTAGCTGACTTTACCTTATTTTTTGCTCAAAAAGGATCTACTTACCTCAAGGTTTATGTCCTTTACTGATCAACCAGAAGCATTTACAGCTTGGAAACCCAGCTTCCAAAGAATTCTTCGAGAACTACGAGCTACACCTGGCGAAGAGTTGGATCTTCTCATTAAGTGGCTGGGGTCAGAGTCTAAAAAATTTGCCATGACAATAAGAACAGCTAATCCAAAGGATCCTGAGAAGGCAGTTGATTTGATATGGCAACGTCTATAAGAACGTTATGGCAGTCCAGAACTTGTAGAAGCAGCCTAGAAATCAAAACTAGACAGATTTCCATTGGTTTCTATTAATGATGGCAAAAAGCTTTATGACTTAGCGGACCTGCTAACAGAAATTGCTGCAATTAAAGAGGATCATACCTATGCAACTCTTTTGTCGTACTTCGAGTCATCCAGTAGAATCCTACCTGTTGTGAAAAAGTTACCGATGAACCTTCAAGAGAAGTGGATTGCAAGAGCTACAGCATATAAGAGACACAGTGGACTACCACATCTTCCATTCAAGTTTTTTTGTGAAATTCGTCGTTGAAATGTGTCAGATAAGAAAGACCCTCGACTTTGTGTACAGGAAAGAAGTAAGGAAAACATTCAACGCAGGGTACCGGTAATAAATCGAAGACAGATGTAGAGGTTGACAATAGAGAGAGAAGAAAGGAAAGCTTAGACCCATCTAAAAGATGCCCAATTCACCCTAATGACTTTCATGCCTTAAACAAGTGTAGAACCTTTCGCACAAAACCCATGAAGGAACGCACAGACGTGTTAGTGAAACATGGAATTTGCTTCAAGGGTTGCAATTCAGCAGAACATTTTTATAAGAACTGTTCTGAGAAAGTGGCATGTTCTGTATGTGCTAGTAACTCCGTCATTCAGCATTACACATTGATTATGGCAGACCTCAAGGCGGGGAGCAAAAGGAGAATACAGAGACCAAGAAAACTGTCAACAAGTGCGCCCAGATTTGCGGTGTTATTCCTGGATGTAAATCATGTTCCAAGACAATTCTCGTCAAGGTGTATGCTAGAGAAAATCCAGACAATTTTGTGCGAACATATGCCTTGATTGACGACCAAAGTAATTGCTCCCTAGCAAAGGGCGAATTGTTTGACTTGCTCGGAATCAAGACCGAGACAAAGAACTTTAAATTGGAAACATGTTCTGGTGTCAGAAACATGACCAGCAGGGTTGCCAAAAACCTTTTAGTTACATCATTGGATGACAGTACAACTCATCAATTACCGCCTGTCATAGAGTGTGACGCCGTTCCGGATAATCGTAATGAGATATCAACTCCTGATATAGCTAAACAATTCCCACATCTTGCAAACATTGCTAGTCACATTCCGGAACTAGACCCTCAAGCAAAAATACTGCTTCTTATTGGACGGGATTTGATCATAGCACATCATGTTCTCGATCAGAGAATCAGCCATGATGCTCCATATGCTCAGAAGTTGAGTCTAGGTTGGACAATCATAGGTGAGACATGTTTAAACAAGGCTCATTTACCTGCGACAATATCAGTTAACAAGGTATACCTTCATAATGATGGGAGACCTTCTATCTTGTTGCCTTGTAACAGCTCACTCACAGTTAAGGCTCCTCCTGTTGACGAAGATGATATGTCTTTCATATTTGAAAGAACACCAAATGATGATAAGCCAGGGCCTTCACAGGAAGATAATATATTCCTAGGAATCATGGAAAGTAAGTTCCATCGCAACTCTTTAGGGGAATGGACGGCTCCCCTGCCGTTTAAGCCTGGACGACCCAGACTTCCAAACAATTATTCTCAAGCTATCAAGAGAGCCAGATCTCTCGACACAAATCTTAGAAAGAATACTACCAAAATGGACCATGCCCTAACCTTTATGGAAGGGATATTGTCTAAAGGGCATGCCGAAGTAGCCCCATCTGTAGAATCAGACGATGAGTGTTGGTATTTGCCAATATTTGCCATTTACCACCCAAAGAAGCCAAACAAAATTAGAATGGTCTTTGACTCTTCTGCCTCCTATGAAGGAATTTCGTTGAACTCAGTGCTGCTGTCAGGACCAGACTTGACTAATAACCTACTCGGTGTGCTTCTTCGTTTTCGCAAGGAGAGAACTGCACTAATGGCGGACATTGAACAAATGTTTTATTGTTTCCGTGTGTCCAGATAACATCAAAATTACTTCCGCTTCCTATGGTACAGGAACAATGACCCATCGGATAGACTTATCGAATATAGAATGACGGTGCATGTTTTCGGTAACACGCTCTCGCCTTCTGTTGCGACATACGGCTTGAGACAATCGGTTGCTGACCATCCGGACCCTGAAATCAGAGAAATAATACAGAGAAACTTTTATGTTGATGATTTGTTGGTGTCAATGCCGCATGAGAAGCAAACTGTTGAGCTCATCAAGAAGACTCAGAAGGCATTGATGGAAGGCGGGAAGTTGAGATTACACAAAGTAGCCTCCAATTCTCAAGAAGTAATGAGTGCATTTGAAGAAGATGTAAGAGCCAAGGACTTGAAGTGCATTGACTTGAGTCTAGATGAGGCACCCTTGCAGAAAAGTCTAGGACTTACCTGGGACTTACAGGCGGATTCCTTTAAGGTAGATGTGACTATGGAGTCCAAACCCTTCACGAAACGTGGGATGCTGTCCACGTTAAACAGCCTCTATGATCCCTTTGGATTCATCGGTCCTGTAACACTCAAAGGAAAAATGCTGTTTCGTAAAGCCTTGGATTTGTCATCTGATTGGGATGATCCTCTTACTGAGTTTGAGAATGAATGGAGAAATTGGTGTGATTCACTTCAAGATTTATCTCATATTAGTGTTCCTCGATCTTACACGTCTTGAGGTTTGCAAAACTCTTTAGAGTAGAAGTGCAGGTATTTTGTGATGCCTCCGAGTTGGCCATCTCTGCGGTTGCCTATCTAAAAGTACTCTACACGGATCATGCAGAAACTGGATTCTTGCTCGGAAAATCGAAGTTAGCACCTACACATGGACACACAGTTCCCCGACTGGAACTTTGTGCAGCTGTACTTGCAAGTGAAATTGCTATCATTGTGACAGACAACTTAGACCACAAAGTGGACCATACTCAGTTCTACTCAGACAGTCGCATGGTGTTAGGTTACCTGTACAATACTTCAAGAAGGTTTTATACCTATGTGTCTAACAGAGTACAGAAGATACTTAAGGTTGCTCCAGCCAATCATTGGTCTTATGTGCAGTGAGAAAAGAATCAAGCAGATATTGGATCAAGATCAATAGCTGCAAGAGATCTCCAAGGAAGTAAGTGGATTAAGAGACCTGACAGTCTCATTAAGACTCAAGACTGCAAGGAAGTGTTTCCTTTAGTGGATGCTGAGAATGATAGTAATGTAAGACCACAACTATTAAGCTTAAAGACTGTTACAAAGAAGCCATTTGGAGTAGAACGATTTGATAGATTTTCAACGTGGAACTCATTGGTCAATGACTTGAGCGCACTGTGATATATAATATTGAAGAAACATGGAGAGTGATAGATTTTCCTCAAGTTTCCGTCGGTTTGAAGAAGTGTTCATTGTTCGGACAATTTAGCAGGAGACCTTTCATCAGGAAATATAATGTCTTCAATCTGGAAGGACCATTTTAAAGGCCAGTTCTATTATCAACCTCGACCCTTACCTGGATGATGATTCCATACTGCGAGTGGATGGACGACTGCAAGCTGCTGACATAGAACATAGCCTTAAGAACCCCTGCATTATCCCTCGTTCGCACATTGGTAGACTCCTCATTAGCCATCATCATGACTTGGTACATCATCAGGGAAGGCACTATACAGAAGGAGCAGTACGAAGTGCGGGTTACTGGATTGTCGGTTGCAAGAAGCTAGTGTCCTCTGTCATCTTTAACTGCGTTACATGCCGCAAGTTGCGTGGACGATTTGAACAACAGAAAATGGCAGACCTGCCATCTGTCAGAGTTAGAAAGTTTCCACCATTTACCTATGTGGGTGTTGACTTGTTTGGTCACTGGGAGATAGTGACCCAGAAAACGCGTGGAGGAAGTGCAAATTGCAAGCGGTGGGCTATAATGTTCACATGCCTCTCTTCCAGAGCTTCCAATATTGAAGTGGTGGAAGATATGTCGTCCTCGGCCTTTATCAACGCCCTTCGCCGATTCATATCTATTCGCGGAAAAATTGCAGAGTTTAGGTCTGATAGGGGCACAAACTTTGTCGGAAGCACGGATGCATTGAGTATTGATGCTGTGAATGTAGAGGACCAACCCCTCAGGAAGTTCTTGAGCAAAAATGGTTGTGGTTGGATATTTGAATGCAAAATGTCAAATCTAAATCTGTAATTGCGAAAATTTATTCATCTATTTTGTTATGAGCATATTGTGATTGTTGTTTTTATTTATTTTTTTTCAGTATTTTACCCTTTAATGTCTCGTCATTAAATAAACAAGTAAACTTTTTATTGTGAGTTTGTTGGACCTGGCGAGGCAAGGGTTACATTGAAAAAAGTCCATATTCAGGACAGAACAAAAAGGGTACATTGCGTTTTTCCTAATAGGTCCTTGACACCAAACCAGTTTTCATCAGAGTTAATTATTGTGATACAGAAAACTTGCACGTTCTTAGTGTGTAGATGAGTTTATTATAATCAAGCACTCAATATAATGAAAAAAATTACAAAACACTTTTTATTGGAAATGATCGATTAAGAGGTTTTTGTACCAAAGCGTTCGTACAGGAAGTTCATGAAAACTCCTTATACAATTACTTCCTTATTAGGTTCTTAAGTAAAACTATGTTCAAAAACTGTGTTATATTCAAACATTAAAATATAAGGAAATGATCTAAATGTTATGCTAAGGCAGCATTGTAAATTATGCTATAGAAATATCAGTTGAACTTAACATACAGTATAAGACACGAAATTAAATACATGTATATCTTAAAGTTTTATGTTATGAAATTCATTTGACATTAAATAAAAGCAGTATTGCTCACACGGTTTAAGACATAGCGTGTCCCCGTCCTCTTCGATTTGACGTAATCGGCGATTCTTCCGAACGGAGGTCATACAAACATTCAAATAGCAAACTGTCACCCTCTCTTTAGATTAGAGTTTTAAATGAATTTAATGAGCGTTATCTACTCGTATTAAGTCAGCTCCAACATGCGATTTTGCTTTAAACAAAAATTGTCAGTAAAATTGTTGTTGTATAAAATAATCAACTCTTTTCCACCACCATATCAATAAAAAATATTTTGTTTGAAAAGTAGTGGAACATAATACCATACAGTTATTAGAAAAATGACATTACAAACGTATTTATATATACATAGTTTACCATAGTAACATTTAAATTACTCTCTTCCTCAGTGAATAATAAATAATAGCCACAATTTGCACCCGTATTTAGAAACAAATCTTCTAACACTTGGCCACTTACCTTTTTTTTTTAATCTAATTTTTTGAATACGACCTAAAAGAGCTGCATTTTGAATTTCAGGGTCCTGGAATTTAAAATTGACTAGCCAGACAAATGGGTAGTTTACGCATGTTATAATTTTCTATACTACTAAATATTATCCCCCGCAAGCGCGGATACTGACACTTTACACATAAATTGCACAATGCTAAACTGTTTTTTTTTTTCGTATACACTGTGCCCGATGTTTTTTTCTTAATTGCTTTCTTAAAAAAAACAAACAAACAAAAAAAACAAAAAACAAAAAAACAAACAACCGCATGACGGATGAAAATTCTATTTTTTTTTTAAACCAGTATAATTTTATTCTGGTTGGAACGCGCTTTCTGATTGGCTAAACAATTATTTTATATCGTATAAAGAATGTTGCCTACGTCATAGTAAGACTAACGTCAAAAAAGTATCAACCTCCCTAGCGTTACGTTTAAATTTTGTACATGCTGATGTCATTTTAAAAGTCAAATGACCGTTTTTATCTACAGTAAATAGCAAAAAATTAAATTATAAGCAATGAATTCAATATTTATTCCTTAAAGGTATTTAGGAAGTCTCCTAATTATGTTCTTTAAATCAAATTTCACAATAACTTTTATCACAACTGTCCCAAATGAGAATCTATTTTGAGAAGAAAAAAAATTGGGAAGGCGGTCCCCCCACCCCAGTTTAATTTTCCCGTTTAAGGCATGCATCATTTATTCATATAGACATGTTTATTTATTTGCATATGTTAAACCAAAGTTGTCAGATCCAAAGTATCTCCCGATGGTTAACTTGCCCTACCCTTCTCGACATGATATAATTTAGTCAAACCGCGTTCCCGAGCACCCCGTTCTGGAAAAAAAAATCTTTCTATTAAAACTAAAATCACATCGAATTGTTCCATTTTATTTATTAACTTTTTTATATAAACCAAAGAGTCCCATCCAAGGTATGACTATCTGCCCGCGATGCATGATGAACCTGTCCTACACTTTTCGCAATGGCGTTAATTAGTCAAACCGCGTTCTTGGTTACCCCCTTCTGGAAAGTTCTATCCCATTCTCTCGCGAGAGGTCGCGCTTCGTTTGCTTCTATCTATCATAACTAAAATCGCGCATTCAAGAAACGAATTGCCTTATTTCATTTATGCAATATTTGTCAAATCTTAGCTTCTATGTATAAACCAAGTAAGTTCCATATAACTTTATTCATTGTTTACGTAATCATTCACTATTATTTCATTGCAAGTATGTAGTTTGACGCTAACTCCCACTGACTTGGATCCGCCAAAGCGTGTCCACCACCTTACTCTCATTTTTTATCAATTCAACTATATCTTACGGACTTCATATAACACTTGCTGAAATACCAAAGGTGTAAGCAGTTACTCAGGTGCAGACATTTTTTAGTTTATTGGCAAAAAGTCTTAATTTATAAGCATAGACTTATGCTTCTATCAAAATGTTTGTACAGTCTTGACACAATTTTCCAATTTTCAAAAAGATGATTTAACATTGTTTTCATACCTGGACTTTGTTTTAAAGAATTGACCATATTAAACAAAATTAAGGAAACATATACCCAATGAAAAATATTGTTCGCGTTTACGTTTTACAAACATAAAAAACGAATAATATTCAATTCGTCTCTTTCTTTATCAACCCTTTGGTGTAAAGATAAGGTTTGTGAAAGGGTCTGCAAATACTTATTTTTATGGACAGTGTATCCTTTTTTCGATTAAATTACGTTTATGGAAGTTTTTAACTATGTCTCATAGTCTGGTATCAATTTCAGCTGAAAAACAATTGCTCACTCTCATGTTTTAATAAATAATAAAAGAGTTTATATCTATGAGTTTATCCTATTCTTTTCAGATATGATATATTGACATATTTTCTGTAAACATAGAACATCGATATAAGTACACATTTAAACGTAAAACAATATGGAATTCCCATCACTTCAAAAGTCATCGTATGATAAAAATAAAAAAGTCAAAGTTGATATATCCGTCCTGTCCCATCGAACAAAATAAATATAATTAATTACGAAGTGTCATTTTATTCATCTTAGTCAGAAAAAAAGTATTCTGTATAATTTGAATATATCATACCAGGATTAAATTTAAAACGGAACGGTATTTGCTCTCTCTCTCTCTCTCTCTCTCTCTCTCTCTCTCTCTCTCTCTCTCTCTCTCATTTTGATCAGTGCTATGCATTGATGTTGTAAGTATGTAAATATGTGTGAGTTATTGCTGATATATAAATTGCTTGATTCATTTTCTTCTGTATACAGGTTATTTTCGCCTCGTGTTTTTTTGGTTGTCTTTTTTTTTTTTTGGCTCTTTTATACTTTTTTACGGTTTTGCTTTGTCTTGAATTCGCCAAAACACAAAAAATTATGTCAGGACCAAAAAAAAGATTTCTTTTATACTTGCAGACGGTTTTTCTCTGTCTTGATTCGCACAAAAACAGAAAAAAATATATGTGTAGATTAATACAGTTTTTGAGAAATTGTTTTGAATTTTCACAGTCTTAAATTCGCCATCTGACAGCAAAGACGAAAGGACTGAACAATATTTATTCCCAGTTTTACTAAGTAAATGCAGCTGTTGTAGAGACAATATTGGCCCTTATATTAACTGATATTATCATGATAGGAGAAGCTACTGCTATTCTTATCGAAGCTGGTGTTTGATATCATTCAAATTCTAGCTAACGTTTTGTATGTGGGTGTCATACATGTATTTATATTCAGATAAAGGTCTCGGCTTACGTTGTTAAAGCTATACTTCGTCATTTTTGCGGATTTATTTTGGCTCAAATGTACTAGCAGTTTCAGGATTATTATTTTCCACCCACTTCTATGTCTGTCTATCTGTATGTCTGGTTTTGTTTCGCACTGCCATATTGGACAATTATTTGCCATATCACTGTGTTTTGGCATTTGTATTTTGTGTGTGGCTCAAGGTTGTGGTGAGTTGTCCTTTTGGTTCTAACTCTTAGAAACAAGACATTTTTTAAAAAAAAAAATATCACTAAGTCTTGCTTAAAAAATAAAGTGGATAGAAAAGCACTGAAACTTAGTGCAAATAGTTCTAAGCTTTAATATATTTACATGTTAGTACTTCATGGGAAGTTTGGGAAGTCCATGTAGAGTAAGGGGTATCTGCGATTGGTTATTGAGAACACGTTTGTCTCATGCGTTCGTTGAATTTAATTGCCAATGATGTGAGCAAAGTACAAGTATTTTTTTAATTATACATGTATTTGGTTGTTAGAAATGTTGGTGTGTTTTGTCCATAAAACGACCCTTGGGAACGCAGGGGCCAGCAATCGTAATTATACCCAGTGTATGAAATTAAATATTAAGAAGAAAAAGGTACATTTATTGATCAAAATCAATAAAGGCAAAAGAAACACACTAATCAATATCTTTATTGTTTAAGATAGTTGGTATGATAGCGCTTGTAAGAATTTTCTTACATTTTATATGAACATTCGCGCTTTTAACATGTCGTTTATAGCATTATACATGTATCGATAATACAACATATATCAATTTTCTCATGTTAAATGTCTCATATCATATAATCATTATTAAATCGTTATTTAATCATTGAAAGAAAAAAGTTTTTCATATATTTATTAATACAAAGAAACATATTATTTAAGCATATGAATGATTATTTACAAATTGATTTCAGATAAGGTTATCTTCATCTTGTTGATGTTATTATTACCAATGGAAACACCAGGGTTGCCTCATTTTACCATTCAGGCAAACGGTACCTTGCTGCTGTCGGGTGATACCCTCGCCATTAAGTGTCTTATATATAATATTTCCCTACTTACCCTCGTGAATAGCTATTCATTAAACTGGTTTAAAGATGACGTCAGGATCACAAAATCATTTAGTGACGTCATCAATGATGCGAGATTTAGGGTGCAGTTGAATGTTGCAAAGCAAGAACAGAATGTAATGTCCGAGCTGCAGATAAAAAGTAAGTATTTTTTAATAAGGCAAACTATGTAAAGAACCTAAAAAAACAACAAAACATAAATAAAACGAAAACATCCTTACATATTGATTGTTCAAGCTCATAA
>WFKH01011926.1:4721975-4752107 GCA_016163765.1 Magallana hongkongensis | reverse complement strand
ATATATATATATATATATATATATATATAAATTTTTTTTTTCAATTTCAGGTATAACAAATGAAGATGTAGGTTCTCTTATTTGTGAACTGAAAGATGGCAATAATATTAAACGGAGACAGTCAATTTCCTTACAAAGTACTGATAAAATTCATCACACAAAAATAGTTAATTTTTTTTTATTAAAAATGAAAGTGCACGCGTTTTCTTTTTAAGAGGAAATTTTAACATTTGATTTTGTGTGATATATGTGCATATGTGCATATATGCTTACATTTTTAGCACTGCCACCTGAGTTAACTTTCAACAAATGGATCATAGATGGCTGATAAATTATAAATTATTTTGAGATTTCAAATTTGTCAGAGATCATCTATAATGGAGATAAAAAAAATTTCGACCTTTTAAACTTTTCTTACATTGATTTCCCTACCTCCAGACACTTACTATTGATTTGATATTGTACAGTCATATATGATTTTAAGCTTTTATTTTATTGTTCATGTTACCATATTTAAAACTCAAAAACAAGCATTAGCCTTAAATACATTCTTGAAAGTTAAAATGCCTACATTATTTTTTGTTCTTTGCAGTTGTTGATTCGGATGGAACAATTCATGTAAACTTGACAGGTAGCGATGTACCTAACGTAACGACTTCAGGAAATAACACGAGTCAGACTCCGTGAGTATGCGTCAAAATACTGGTAGTACCATTACAAAATTTCCTATGGCTTACAAATTTAAAAACTTTTAAAACATTCCTTTACATTTGGAATGGTGTAATAATACATTTTTACGTTTATGTCATAATTAAAGCATACATCATTTCAAACTAAGCTCGTCCATGTCTCTTTTGCACATTTACAATACATTACATGATATTCTCTAACTTTAAAGAAAAAAAGTACTATGCTGGATATTCAATTGGTGATACATTTTTTCTGTGCAAGTTTAAATTGCATTATTTCTTCCTAAATTCTATAAAACATGTTTTAGGTTTGATGTCGATAATGTGACGTCTGTAGAAAAGACAGAGACAAAGAAAATAAACATAACGGTTGCCATGGGAAACACAACAGGCTATGATATCACATATATCACAGATATCCCATCTGTAGAAATGATATATAGTATTATGCCAAAAGAAATCACGACCTTTGGACAAACGAAAATAATCAAACTCAACACCGCAAGTAAGAACTTTGTGATATCTTTTAATATAGTGCATTGTTTAATAGTTTAGCTCACACACATATACAAAGACGGGCTAAATTATAGGGACGTGTTATGAGAAATGACTGGTAATCACACATTTGCTGGATAGAAATTCAATATTGAATTTATTGCTTCCCCCCCTCTCAACACTTTATATTATTTCTTTTGTAATCAAAAGTCAAACCTTTTTTTTATCTATACAACAAACCTAACTCAAAATTTAAAAAAAAATGATTTTGGTGTCTATATGAAAAATTGACAATAACAAACCGTCAACCATATCAAAAATCCAAATTCAAAGCAGAGCAACACGGACCTCCAAAAAGATAGAGGTAGGATCAGGTGCCTAGGAGGAGTAAGCATCATCTGCTGACCGGTCACACCCGCCGTGCGCCAAATGTCATTATCGGGAAAAATGTCGCGTTTTGTTTTTGGCGCTTCGATGCATTTAATCTGTATTTATTGCACTGCGACTTACAGATAGATAGCTTTTTTCTTCTACTATTTTTATTTGAAATGAGTAATGGCACAAGACACATTTTTTTTTAAATATAAATAAATACATTCAGAATCATTCAAAATGAATAAAAAATTCTAAATTACATCTCGATAATAATTTGGTGAATGTTTTGCACTCCTAAACTACTGTTTTTAGCTTGACAGATTTATTAAGCAATGAACATAATACAATCTCAAATATTTACTTAAATGACATTTGGTGAAAACGAACAGTGTTTAAATCAAAGGGCCATAGGAAAATACAAAACAAGGTCAGAGCAAACACGAACTTTAAAAAAAAAAAAAATAGAGGTAGGATCAGGCTCCATGGTCGAGTGAACATCCTCTGCTGACTGGTCACACCCGCCGTGTGTTCTTTGTCTTAATCGGGAAAAATGGAAAAATCCGTCGACAATTAGGTGATTAATGGTCTAACATAAGTTTGAAAAACGTTTGTGAGCATGCGACCCAGTGGAAGATTGTATTTGCTGACAAGATCGTTGTATTTTCCATAGAACTTACGAAAATATGACTTCAATCGATGTTGGTAGTCCTGTTTTATCAACGTGTTTGTCAGTAGTTTGCCTCACCTTAGAAACTGTTCATACGAAAAATATGCCCTTGCGTATCTAATTACATGAGAGACCAAAACTTCATATGCAGGTGATGAAGGTATATTTCTACATAAATAAGGAAAGTTGACTATAGAAAAACTGCAGTCATCACGTTTATCATAAAGTTTTGATGTTAGGTTACCATCAATGTCCCTTTCCAGTAAAATATCCACATATGAAACAGACAATGCAGACTATGGGGTATTTGCAACATGTTTGTTGGAAAATTTTAAACTTTAGAAAATAAAATAAAAAACAGTTAGTGTTAGTGGGTTAGTGATGTAAATATTTTTGATGTAGCATGTAAAGAGTTAATTTTAGTCAACTATTGGCATCAATGGGTTTTTTTCTCACTTTTTTTTCTTTAATTGATAAGGTAGCAAAGGACAGTTTCCGATAATGTACCCGTCAGCATTTTTGTAAAATTGAGAATTGCTGTACTTTAAACTTACGAGTGTTGCTAAAATTTATGAAATAAATATTATTAATAATCACTAGACTTTAACCCGTGCGTGCACGGGTTGACATATTGC
The DNA here is from genome assembly GCA_016163765.1 of Magallana hongkongensis. Lineage (NCBI taxonomy): Eukaryota > Metazoa > Mollusca > Bivalvia > Ostreida > Ostreidae > Magallana > Magallana hongkongensis. The sequence goes on along the minus strand of WFKH01011926.1, from coordinate 4,749,246 downwards.
ATATCGGGCATTTACGAAATAGAAACATCGACACATTCATATTGTAAGGTACTTTTGAAATAAACAATGAATGTGAATATAATTCTGGTATTTTTGTTTTTTAAAATGTGTTTTTGTTTTTAAATTGTTGCGTAACGGCATAATGCTATTTATTTCACTACACTCTCCATATTTAGAATAATCTAACTACACAAGATGAAACTGTTGACATTCAGTCAATTGAAAGGTGACTGAAAGGTAACTGAAAAGTGACTGAATTGCATATTTGTGCTATTCAATCACCTTTCCAGACCTTTCAGTTAACATTCAGTTGACTGAATGGCACAGTTTCATCTTAAGCTGTGTCTCGGGACAGGCCCTCACCACAGTTAGAATGCCTCCCATATACCCGTAATGTGGCAGAAAATTGCAGAATCGCTCCGAAACGATTTTGGAGAAAATTAAAGACGTTGCATTGAAAATAACAGTCAAATTAATCATAAAATTACATAACGTAAATACCTTTCATCTAAAACTTTAATTCATATAACGGAAGAACTGAACACTTTTCATCAATGTTTTTTACTCTCTTCAATTTGTTCAAATTTACACTACATGTTGACCGGGCATGGGGAAATCATGATCGAGTAATCGTTATCGATTGAAATGATTACTCTTTTTCAAGTAATCGACAGTAATCTGTAATCAAAGAGATGTTCGATTACTTGTTATCGTAATTTAATCGATTACAGTCAGAAAGTCCAGTGTAATTATAATTACTTTTTCGATTACTCTTTACATAAACATATTGTGATGCACGTATTGTATACAAAATAATATTTAAGTGTTTTTTATAATACAATTCATAGAATGAAATTGTTTATATTCATTTTCATGATTTCCCACTTTCATTTAAAATATAAATATTGTTTCACATGTCATTGAGTATATTATCAGTGAATCAGTTCACTCTGTGTTTCACACTTCCTTGCAGAATTTTTAAAATTATTTATCCTAGTGCGGCTTAGAAAAGTCACTAAGCTATTGACCATTATAAGAGGTTTGATTTGAACATATTTTTATTGTACAAAAATACAATTGGGCTTGGGCTAAAGTTCCATAGCTTAGACCGCCCTCTCCCAAGAGAGAGAAAAAAAATTATGAGAGAGAGAGGAGAGAGAGAGAGGTGTTATATTTTGTGTCTATTTTGCCATAGAAAGAAACAAAAGGGTGTGCAAGTGTCACTAAGTGCGTTAGTCTTTGTCAGCAATGGAATCCACAAAGCAGTTAATGAGGTGTGACCTTCCTAATCATGTTTAGATAACAATTAAAATAGCCACAACAAGGATCTATTAAATCAGAACAATTACAAGCTCCAAACTCAATTCATTTAAATCATGAGGCAAGGTTCCTTCAAAGTTCTCTGCATATTGCCGATATTTTCAAAATTATAGAATTTTAATCAAATTCCAATTCTCGAGAAATTATCAATAACAACAGAATAATTATGATACAAGGTAAAGATTTCATACAAACTTGTTAACTTCCAAAAAAAAAAACCTTGTTTATATAATTTTAATGATAGAGCTCTCTATATAATTGCTTATAATTTGATATTTCAATAAGCAGTAGTAATTATAAAAAGTTATCTTATTAAGATTGAAATATGAAGTCTCAAATTTTCATATCATTCATAATGAAATACCCCTTTAACTCTTAAACTAAAACTTGTTAGTTATCCTACACCACAAGAATTTATATGATATGTTCAGAAGAGGTTCCATGCATAAATTAATGATTTTTTTTTGAAGTAATCGATTATTAATCGATTACATTATATAAAGTAATCCATTACAATCGATTATTGGACAAAAAATAGTGAAATCGATTTATAATCGATTACACAAAATTCCCCCATGTAATCGATTATTAATCGATTACATTTTTTAGTAATCTTGCCCATGCCTGATATTGACATTCGAAAATCTCCGAATTTTTCATAGTAAATGCACTGAGTTAAAGTTATCTCCCGTATTTTCTTTGCTACAGACACAATACACGGAACGCATTCCATCGTTAAACCGGGTCCGTAGGACATTTATCATTTTAACGGTAGAACATTCTATCTACACTCTCCTTAGAAATATAATGTAAATTTTTGCATGGAATTAAATATTTCTTTGCCTTTTGTTTGTGTTTCCACAATATCACATATAGGCCTATGCATGGCCCGAATAAACTTAGAAATGATAATACAAATACGCGTAAATTTTCATTTGAAATTTGCTATATATTCCGTTCATATATATTAATGAATTTTTATAAGAGAAATTATAAAAACACAAATTAATATCAACTTGGTCCTTTTTTTTCTTCTCTTAATTGAACACCAGCGTGATTTAGCGTGAATGTAATGCGCACGCGCAAGATTGTAAAATCAAAAAAATCCAGATAATTTCCGGAATTTTTTTTAGGAAATTTCGTTCATTATTAATTAGCGAAGCACAATTGAGAAAAAATAAAAACAAATTGGTAGTCTTCAAGTACCAATTATGTTTAAAATATATAAAACAAACGACAGTACTTTTTCGATTTATAAGTATTAAAGGCCAAAAAATTCGAGTCTTTTATTTTAATATAGTAGTATAGATAAGTTAGAGGGATGTTTCTTGTTGAAATTGGTATGCAATATGTAGGCCCTAGAGATAATTACTTGAGAATTATAAGTAAAATGCGAAACTTGCGGCTATGACGGTTGCAATGACTTTACAGAGTGAAATTGCAAGTTAAAGACGGGAGGTAAAAACACAAAAAAATTAAGTGGATGGGACATAGGAGACTATGCACTGATATGCATATGTTCTATGTATGTTCATGGTATGTTCTAACATGAAGAATGGGAGAAATATAAAAGGGTCGGAACCTCAGAAAAACCACTATGTAGAAACGTTTACATGTTCTGAATAATTTTTCTCAGAAATCGGTGATTGGCCTTATCAGGAGTAAATTAAAGGTATTTGTGATGGATGTGAACTCGGGAATTTCTAGTTACAATGTTCCTAAGACAGGCATTCTCTGGCTACAATGAATTGTATTAAAATCAGTTTCCTGCCACCTAAACGATATCGACATAATTTTCTATGTTAAAAAAAGTTCTTTCAAACATAATTGAATATATACTTAAGCACAATAATATGTGGAAGTCTAATTTTCACTGAACATTTGCAAACAAAACGTACATAAGAAGTGAACACAATTATCTGCTCAAAAGCATCAGAACGAATTATTTTAAAATGTTCAATTCTTTCTACATATTTATTATCTAATAACTAAAGAAATCAAGAAAGTAGACTCAGCAAGGTTACATTCTATTTTAAAGACTCAGGGTTCGTGTGTATTATAATTGTTTGTGTTTTTTTAAATATGGTCAATGTTAAATTTACAATGCATAGTAGATCAACACTCAAAATTAAGGCGACGAGTAACAATTCTAAATGATCTGTAGAACGCTTGTAAATTGAAAAAAACACAATAAATTTCATACTTTAGAAAATGATCTATAACTTGTTAACTATTCTATAATGTGTATTTTACATATGATACTTTTTAAAAAGAAGTATGTTTTTATATTTTGAACAGTGCATGGAACAAATCTTAACTCTGTCTTATTTATTTTGAAAGCACGACCCGGACAAGATTCTACCAGTATAATCATAGGGATCTGTGTGCCTGTATTCATCATAGTGTTGATAATATCCATATTAATTGCAAAAGCAGTTAAAAGACACAGACAGTCTATAAGAAGGTAAACAAAAACATGAAGGAGATTTATTCAAAACATCTTGAGATATAGGTATACGTAATACGTTTTACTTTTTTGTTTTTATATTGTTAATTTGTTTCATTGATTTCTTTTGTTTTGTGTCCCTATTTTTTCAAAGCAAAATATCTATATATTTATAAATTCAACTTTCTTCCACTTTCTCTAGCAAAACATTTCATATACGATTTAATTCAAAATAAAGTAATAATGAATCTTTAATTCACTATATCGGACCACTCTGCAAAACATATTAGTATATAATATGTATAACTCATATAGTGTTCCAACATACCAAAAATGACACCCACCTTACACCCACTTTCAAGACCGGACCAAGTCATTAAAATCTAAAATTGTTAAATGTTTAACAGATATTTATATTCTACGTGTAGAAAGTAATTTGAAACATCTTATTTCATTTTTCCCTATATCTGTATATTGGATAAGATACAGCGTGCACATGTAATGACTTTCATTATCTTAAAATACAGGAAATGTTCTTATATTTCTCTCTGATACAAATGAATCACCTTCCTTAAATATCTTATTGATACAGAGAAAACATTTGTATATTAAAATTTTATATTTGATTTACAACTTACAGATTACATTATCCAGGGTCCAGTTATCCTACACCACAAATTTCAGTATATAAGAATGATGACATAGAAATCGAGCAACCACTGCCAGATAGAAGAGCATCGGGCGGTTACGAACATGAAGACATAAATGAGAATGGAGACCATTTAATGGAAAGAATGACAAAATCAGTAGATTATGCAGACATAGATTGTTCAATTGACATATATGATCAGGAATTTGAATTTAGGGAATCAACAGGAGCAACAGATGGCGATGACGACATACACACTGCAAACCAAACCGCGAACTATCCTTATAATACAATAGTACGAAAAAGTTTTAAAAATCGTGAAAAGCTTTTAAGTATAAAGCCATTTTCTAAAGATTATGATTCGATCTCCGTGAAATTTGTGAAAACTGACGATACAGTGGCAAGAAATAATACGAGTAGGAAACACCCATATGAAAAATGTAACATAAATGTCTTTGAAGAATTTAAGTGATATAAACATTATGCAAGCTAACTCTATATACATGTAAACATGTATAAATAATTTCGACTTTACGGTACATTGTGCGCAAAATACAACACAGAGATGATATAATTAACATGCCAGATGTGTATGGAAATAAAGAATAATACATACCGTTTTACCATATTACACCCCGCTTCAACCCGATACACAGATATCATTGATATGGCCGAAGGTACTAGGGCTGATATTGATCGAGGGTTAATACAGGGTGTAATATGGTAAAAGGTATGTATTATTACTTACATGTATAATACTTAGTAATAGCAAATCGAATACCTTTTCTAAGCCTTCAAGGGGCATGATCACGATTTTGGTTAGCCGCAATAATGTAGCCCTCTCCTGATTTTGTGTGTGTGTGTGGGGGGGGGGGGGGGGGGGGGGGGGAAGAAGGCTACAACTCCATAGGATCTCCGTAATGGTGTAAGTGCGGGAGTGATTCACTCCCGCAACGATTTCGGCTCAAATCGTATATAAATGACAATAACATTTGCATTTGTGTATGACATAAATTAATCCAAAAATATCAATTATAGTCCATATATCGGTTATTTTTCGTGTATGTCAACACAGCAAGTTAAATTTGTCCGCCATGTTTATCGACCTTGGTCGGTTTTATTTTGGGACAGCCAATGAGAATTCAGGAGCGGATCTTGAACTGAATAAAGGAATTCCCCTATTTTAAACATAATTAACGCGGTATGAATTTTCCATCATACACCATTCCCTTAAATGATGTTTTAGTGATAGAACGAGATAATATCGCTTATTTACACTGACATTCACGTTATCAAGCCTATCAAAACTCAAAGCGTAAATCCCAGAAAATCACGCGAGAACTGTCATGGCTGCTGAAAAAGACGACTGGTAAGCATGCTGATGTGTTTTAGCTGGTTTTGATTTATATAGGGTTAGTTTGTTCAACCTGAATTAAAAAAATCATTTTATCTAAAGGAAGTCAAATATAAAAACGATATTTTCAGACCGAAGTCTGAAAATTAAAGAAAAAAATTTGCACCATTTCGGAGATCCTATGGAATTGTAGCCCTCTCCAGTAAACATCAGATATTAAAAATTGGAGAGGGCTACATTATTGCAGCTAGATTTTGGTCCAAAAATTTATTTTTCGATTTTAATATTTACAACGCGTCAGTATGGCATTTTTAATAGGCAACCAAAATTTTAGTGTCATTCGTTGACTTATAAGCGAGTTACAGAGCTTACAATTCTTTGCTATGTAAACAAAGTTTTCGTTTACATTTTGAATGCTGAAGTGAAAATTCCAGTTTTAGACCTAAAAAGAATGTGTTAAACGTTAGGAACTGTTTATTTATGCTCAAAATGAATAAAGACATAGGCAAATTAGCTTGAAAAAGACTTTTTACTGGTATATTGATCCTATGTAATTAAAAACAGGGCACGAACCTTGTTTACATGATCAAGAATTGTGAGCACTGTGTCTTGCTTATAAATCTACGACTGACTCTCAAATTTTATTTGATCACTAGAAATACATTTCTAAAGCATTGTAAATACTAAAAACAGAAAAATATAATTTGACCAAAATCGTGCCCATGCCCCTTTAACTCAATGAATACGTAATCACGTGTGTATTACGTCAGACGTTTTTTGTGACTTGTGAATAATTGCCGTAAATTTCTATCTAGTTCTGAAGTGAAAAAACTGAATAGGATTTCCGAGAAAGGTGCGATACGGATCCGTATATCAGCTCTGCAGACTATGTATTAGCCATTGAGGCTGTTATTTATTTTACAAAGTTAGTTGTTTCGCATATGCAAAACTCTGTATTCATTACAGTGTGTAATAGAATTGATTTTAACATTCATGATGACAGTAAATATATATTTAAAATTTTATCAATTAAAACAGGACGAGAATGAGTCTAAAATTTATCTTCAGAACACAACACCAATCATTATTGTAAACATTTCATGCATGAATATTAACAACGTAATATTCATTTAAAAGACACAAATAACTCCCTTTTGTTTCTTTGTGCGATTTTGTTTTAACCTAATCTATGTACTATTCTCATTGACACAACTTGAAGTAAGTATCCGGTAAGGGAGACAATCCTGGGGTAGGTTGTGGTTTTGACTACACGTTTTAGTTAATTCCTTCTATACAAAACCAAACATATGTATTTTACTCTTTAAACTTTGTTTATCCGTTTACTTGTAGATAGGAATGCGTCAAACAACTGATATGTCTTACGATATACCTACTTAAATGTAAATATTGTAACGTATAACAAAATGCTAACATGGTGGTTATGCATATATTTTTGTAACGATATCTTAATTTGTGTACATAAACTAGTTCAATAAAACCTTCAATGCCGACCATGTGTTTGCACACTTTATTTAATATTGGTCCGACTTCCTTCAAATTTTAATTTTAGATTAGGATAACAATCTTTCTTTGTTTGAGTATTTACATCGTCGAAGTTTATGTCCGATCCTATTTTCCGTTTACCCAGGATCTTGTCACATTTAATTTGTTTATATTTTGATTTTTAAGTCAAAAAATAATTGACACTGGCTTAAATTTGATCTAGAATGGAAAGAAATCAGCCAGGATCTACATTACCATTTCAAGGTAAAATTATTTTCCTCTACTGATATCTTTCTTTAACAATCCTATCTCATTTTCGTTCAATTGTTTTCAACCAACACATATATCTTATATATTACTCTCATACTTAAGACAAAAAACTTACAACTAAGCTATTGCAAGGTCTAATTTCCAGAAGAGACACCTCTAATAAATAAACGGGAGACAACCGAATGCATTAAAAAAAAGATTTAACATATGCATAAATGACCAAAGTACAACAATAAAAATGTCATAAAAAATTAACTTGGTCAAGAGTTTCAAACGTACTAAAATGAAGTGAACTATTTATCACACCTTGACTGTTATTTAGGCATAGAACATGTACAATTAATTAAGATCATATTGCAATGCTGCTATTATTATGCTTTGACTTCTGTCTAGTTAATTGCAAAAACAATTTACAGAAAAGTAAGACGTTTCTTATATCAAAACATTTGATTTATGATTGAGTTAAGAGTATGTTGAACAATCTTAAATATAAAAAAAAAATCATAATATTTTAAGAGTGACCATTCTCCCTTACAATTCACTACAAAATTATTCAATATTTATTAGTTTGACGAGAATTTGGCGATTCTGATTGGTCGAAAAATTTCTTTTATACCTGCATTAAAAATTTTTTTTGCCGGATCTACTTTTCTGTACTGTTCTGTTTTAACTCTATTTATAGAACGGGAATTTCCAAAATAAACACTGCCAACAAAATGTAAAGTTGTGTCGGTTTAATTATAAGCAAACAAAATACAACTTTATAAGTATAAAAAATTAAAAGTTTAACATTGAAAAATAAACAAAACACATTAATTAATTCACGAAATAGAAAATTGTCTTCTCACGATTTCGTCTGCTTGAGGCGACGATCAACATTTACGGCGAGGCTAGCTGTTCCAGGAATAATTATAATGAACATATGGGCACATACATACACATGTACTATTCTTTGTCGACATACCAACTATTTTCGTCTACGATCGCGTTTCCTTGCATCATGGCTATTCCCGGTTGCTATTCCAGCGATCTATCTACCATTAAAACCAGTTTTAACGAATTTTACTGCACAGTGAATAATATCACAAGCCATCGCATGTATTTCGCTTTCGTTTTCTATTCAGTCGATTCAGATTACAACTCTCTATTTGTGTTTAATCCATTAAATTCATCTCAATAGCTGTGCATCAGCTGAAGGCACATCTATTTTGAATATTGTTGCTGTTATTGTTTTGAATTCATACGCGCCGCTTCAGTTACATAATTAAAATTTTTGATCAATGACACTTCACGTTTTATGATTTGAAAATGTTTTATACAATGATGTAGCGCATTGATGAAGTTTTCCGGTCATTTTTCCTTTGATACGTCGATCAATAGAAATACTATTAAATTCATTTCTTAAATAATTTGCAACTTTCATTTTGAAATCATCGTCATTTTGGAAAATGTATTTTAATTGTTTATGTATTATACTAAGGTAACATTTTTAATTGGAAAAAAAAACCTTTATAAATGATGTTAGATGACGGTTTAAAATGTAGTACATTTTACTTCCACAAAATAATTCTGATTGTGATTTCCGCTTTCGGGATTCTTAGATTTCTTGTTAAAACATTGACCTTGTAGTATTTCGGCATAGCATGTTTGCGCTATGTGTATACTATGCATACTATGCACACATGAATAGGTATTGAATACATAAAGCGAGCCATTTTTGGGAAACTCATTATCTCAAGCCCAATATCAAATCAATATAATTTATTGGAATAAAACGTAACTTTCTTTTACAGCTAGGTATGTTGTTGTGCAATTAAAAACGATACTCAATTGAAAATCGTCGTTATCGCTGTACTTTGAAAATAAATTAGCAGGCTTAAAATACGTACTACTTTTAAATTCATTGATTGCTTATTCTTACCTCTTTAAAATAATTTAATATACTAAACAGACAAAAACAGGGATTTTCAGCATAATAAATAGTTGTTGGCTTTTTTTATTAAATTCATTTCTCACAAGCTCACGTAACTCAACAAATTACATGTTAAGAACAACAAAAACTATTTGTATTATACTAACATGATTTGAGCTGCATCATTTATCAAATGTCCTACCAATGTCTCAATCCTTTTACTTTGTATCAATGTATATAGAAAGTTTATCCCATTTGAAAGGTTTTTTTTATTTGGTACAAAACATTGGACCATGCAAGAAACTGAAATTTGTCATATTATACAGATCGATAAAATAGTTAATGTTTTGATCACCAAGCCTATTTAACTGGCATTGACTTTCTTTTGTTAGGAACAAAAAAAGTTTTTTTAAAAACCCAAAAATTAGTTGGGTATATCGAATAAAATAAAACATTTTGGAATATGGAAGAGTACACATATTGAAGCTTATAATTATTATAAATATATATTTATAAATTAGAAAAAAAATATGCTATTGTTTGTACAATATAACTCTTTAACTTTTTTTTAACTGAAATAATATCATGTTTTAAATTTGAGAAGATGGTTTGTGTTAAGAAACCCATATGTTTTAAGTTAACCATTGGAGAAACTATTGTTAGGTTAGCTCGTCATTTTTAAAAACATTTTTATTTACAGCAAAGCTTATCCCATTTTTAACTCCGAACATTTACGTTAGTATGCTTAATAAAATTTGTTACGTAAAAAAAGATGAGGGATGACGAGGACCTTCTTTTGTAATCTATTCTTAATGGTTGCAGAAAAAAAGAAAATACTGATCTTGGTTGCATGGATTTCTTCAGCATCAATTACATCGGCAGAGATTCCTAGCTTCAACATTCAAGCTAATAGTAGTTTCCTTGCATCTGGAGATACTTTAGTCATCAAATGTCTAATATCAAATATTACTCTCCTGGACTTCGTGAATAGTTATTCCATTAGCTGGTTCAAAGATGACGTTCAAATCACTCAGTCATATAATTACATAATCAAGGACGCAAGATATAGCGTTCACTTGGATTTGTCAACTGAGGAACAGAATATCGTGTCTAAATTACAAATAACAAGTAAGTATTTGCTTAAGTTTATTTCTGTGTTATTGATGATTGTACGCGTTTTTCTGTCAAGGAAACATACGATCTGAAGAAGTTAGTGATATTTTTTATCTGTCATTTTGTAACAGTATAATACATTTCTGGTTGCAACGCCTTATTTGATTGACCAAACAAATTTATAATTATTGTATAAAATAACTTGTCTACTTCGCAATATGATGCACTTAGAAAATACGGTTGACGTTTAATTCAAATTTTATTCCAGGTTACATCATTTTGTATTTCAAAGTATTTTTTTCAAATTTTACGGATTGAAATAATAGGAATGAATTTATTTTTACTAGTGGTATACTTATTTAACATTAACGATTTTCCTCAACCAATATTAAACTTGTATAATATAGGTTGAAAATAAGTTCATACCAAAATAGATACGTAAGTAAACTATGCCTTTGAAGTTTAAGATGTTTTGATATCAATGTTTGATTATTTACTAAAAAACATTAGATTTTCTTTTAATTTGTTTTCAATGAAAGGTCAACTTACGAGTGTACTACATGTATGTGCCAAATATAAAGTAAATTGACCGGATAGTTTATCTGTTTACCGCGCTCAAATTTTGGTCATATGTCCATCTCATCTCCGCCATTTTATATAGGATTACATAGGAAAACAGGTGCTATCAGTTTTAATTTCATATGTAGAAAAATAGAAATATACGATTTTCTTCAAATTTTCAGCAATAGAAGGTTAGCGTATGAATAAACTTTTTGCAAAATAAAAACGAATTTGATTGGATAGCTGTTATGTTATCCTCCCTCATATGAACGTGCCTTGTCATCCATTTCACGTATATAATTGTATAGAATAAAAAGATGTTTACAAGTTAAATTTAATCTTATTTGTAATAGATACAAATATACGATTACCTTCACATAGAACATAAAAAGGATCGCGCGTGTTTTATTTTGCAAATTATTATTTCATTTTTTCCCCTAAATTATTGACGCTGTAATAAAATAATGCACGAAGTTTACTTTTGTCAATTGTCAAACTCTCTACTGACGTCATCGTAAGACTTTGACTCCAACGTCAATAGCGTCGCTTTTGAAGTAGCGGCGAAATGATAAAAATAATTTTGAATAATATTTTATCACTAAATTTTTATGAGATGATTTTTTTTAAAGAATGAACACGTTATATAATAAACAGTGTATTTGAACTTTTTACTCTGTATTTGTGGGGGTTTTTTAAGTAATTTCCAATACCCTGCGAAGAAGGTGCAATATTTTAAACCGCGACATACCTTAATTTCGAGTTTCCATTGAAATGTAAAGAATAGAAAACATGCTTATATTTCATTTATTAAAAATATAAATAAATGACAAGGCGTTTAATTTTTTTTCTTTCAGGCATAACAAATGAGGATGACGGTTTCTTCGCCTGCGAACTAACAGATAGAGATAGCGCCAAACAAAGGCAGTTCGTATCTATACTAGGTATACAAAATATAAAATAACCATTTTTTTTTCTTTCTGTGTGTTGCTAAATTGAACATAAGCTCATCGCAAAAACTCATATACCCACCCCACCCCAACCCCTAAAATATACACTATTAGTTTACATTATTGATTGATAAAGATGCAAAGTGTTATTTAAAAAAGGCAATGTAATTATATAGTTGACGAGAATGATGATTCGAGAAATGGAAACACGGCAGATCATAGTACAATCAGCCAAGTTGTTACCAAAAGCACGGCAGAACACATGGTGTAAGTTGCTGACAAGTTCATGATAAAATCTTATGTAACAAGCGTAACTGATTTTATTTTCAATCTATTTGAAATATGTTTTTATTTATTTCATTACCCCCCGGGGCCCCAAGAAAAAAAATCAAAAATTAAAAAAACAAAAAAATCTTTGGAATTTTTGAAAATCAAATCCGATAATTCTTATACATTGAAAAAAAACAAACATAGACATATGTATTTTTTGATACTGATTATATATATTGTTTATATTCAAAGGTATACTAAATTTGATATTGAGAATATGACGTACGCAAACAAGATAAACCAAAATAGAATAAACGTAATGATTGACTTCAAAACCGTGGCTGATTTTGAAATAACAACGGCGGATATGTTCAGCACACATGAGTCAGAAGGAAGCAGAAACTACACACACATGTATCAGGAAACCACAGAAAATCACGTGGAGACTGCAAGTAAGTGTTTTTTTTTTTTTGTTTTTTTTTTTATAGATTTTTTGAATCAATCAAATCATTTAAGGTACTAAGTAACGAACAAATATTTTACAATAAAAGTGACATGAGCGTTTTGCACTATCACACATGTTAATGTAATGATTTTGATTATTTACACATGTTTTACCGTAGGAAGTATTGGCGTTTGATATGTAATGAAACATGTAACGATGTATGGTTTCTTTTGATAGTACGGTTTACACAGGATTACACTGTGCTAGTTACTGTCCTTTGTGTTTCTGTTTTCGCCATTTTGTTCATAACTGTCACGACCTTGGAAATGGCAAAACGAAGGAGAACTAATAAAGGGTATTTATAAAAAAGAATAATTAAAGCACAGAACTTCATGCGAACAGTATTTAGAAATGTTTGTCTAGATAACAATTATGTACTATATAATATCTGCAAAAAAAAAAAAAAAAAAATCACTATTTTTTCAGTATATACTTTGTGTACGCATACCTAATGTATACACATTGTGTGTAGTGAACTAATTTGTAAAATACTCAATTAAAGCTTAAAAGTGTTTTTAGATAGCGCTTAATTAGGATGGTAACCTGTATGTAAATATCCTTTTCAAATTTCATGAACTTTGGTCAAAAAAAGTTCATGAACTAGATATGAGATTTAAATGATGGTGCCCTGTAAGGCGCCATTACTCGATAAGAGAAAACGCAAAACTCGTTAGATGCAAATCAAATACTGTCACAAACTATAAAAGATCCTTTATGTTTTGTTACAGACTCATGTCTGGTCCAATTAACCCACATCAACCTATTCACCTGTCGACTAGATTGCTACCTATAAATCAGACGGAAGCAATTGACAGTCGTTCAGAAGATGAACGCTCGACTGAAGAAAGAAGTAGAAAATTCCAAATATCTCAAAGTTGTTTTAACAACCCAGGGTATACGCTTGTAACTATTAATGAGTCTATAAACAATGCAAACAGTTTTGATCAACTAAGTGGGATGATGGAATCGGAGAGACGCGTCGTAGACGGTAACGTTTCTTCTAACGAGAACACAGCCTTGCATGATGAATCTTTTGGAACTAAAGAGACGAATGCACGACATTCAGGATTACCGCATCCTCCTTATGAAAAGTGGAATAGCTCGTTTTTTAAAGACTACACGTGATAGAAGTTATGTAATAGGTTGATGCTGAAACATCAATTACATTGAATATAAAGTTTTATTTGTGGAATAACCTGGGTTTTTTTAAAGTCTGCACGTGATAATAAGTCTATCATATGTTGGTGCTAGATGGAGTCGAATGTAAAGATTTATTTGATGCATAGCTTCTATTTTTCTATTCTTTCATTCAATTGTTTTTTTTAAACATACTGTTCCTTGTTTTTTGGTAATTTGATTCAACTCGTTTGAAGCAATTTTGATATATCGCACTGTTTAACACACTGTATATGAATTGGAATCAAGAAAAAAATTGCTTCTTTAATGAAGTGTTTATTCAATCTAAACACATCTAATGAACCACTGTCATTTCTGTATGCTTAATATACGTTTTAGGCATGTGACTCACCCCTCTTTAATGTGTGTTTTATCATATCTAAAGTGGATCGATGGTCGTGGCAATTGTTAGATTTCACTGACGTCCTTTAAAAGAAGATCTTTATATTAAAATATAGGAAAATACCCTAATTAAAATGGATTTTTTTCTTTCCAAAATAATAGTTTATAGCTATATTAATCATATCATTTAAATTTTAGATAGATCTGATGGATAAATTGTTGACCACCCAGCCTCCTTAACGATTTGACTTAATGCAACTTGGAAATGATGTTTAATTGTTTATTATTATATATATATATATTTTTTTTTTTTGCTTTTTTATTCATTACAGAATGGCATGGCTTTGATTCTTACAACATTTACATACTTTTTTCCAATTTTTCTGCATTATACATGTACTGCATATCTATCATGTGCAAGATTAGCTTGGATCGATATGACAATACAAAATGTATGAATATTATTTTTATTTGCCTACACAATAAAGGAAATGAATCTTCAACTGATCAGCTGAGGGATCGCAGTTTTGAAATAGCGAGTTATTGCTCTTATTAAAAGAAACGCCCATCACGGAAGCTAAATTCATCTCTAATGCTATCGTGAAAAGTATAGCGCAATCACATAACGTTATACAAAAACGTTCATTTGCCTAACTTACGTTTTTAACCGTAAACTTATGTTAATATGTACCCAAAATATATTTATTTCGATAATTGCTAAACACTACTTTCTTTCTATTTTACAATAATCGCAATTTAATTCTCTAAATACATGTGTATAAACGTGCTGAAAGTGTATATGTGGTAAAGTCAGATTTATGGCATTTCTACTAGCTCTGACTAGTGGGTTAACCCTTTAGCTCAATTGGCTGAGTGCTGAATGTGCATGCCAGAGACCCCCGGGTTCAAACCCCAGCAGTGGCAATATTTGTCTCTGTTACATATCGACCAATGGCGAAGTCCGAGGCTAATTTGCCCTCAGCAGTACTTCTTAAACATGTATTGAAGGACATCGTGGTGTATAGGCGAAAATGCAGCATTATGACGTCACCCTGATAATCAGAACTTGGCCCACACTCACCAGAATTTTCAAGTCCTTTAACTTAAATCCTTAATGTCAAGTGTATATATTTGAGTAAAAAGGTTCAATGCATTTCCATTTAAAAAAAAGAAGCGTTTATAACATTCTTCATATCATGATCACTTGACGAAAACCATATTCCATATTCAATTTAATACGATAGGGTAACGATGCTGTTAACAAATGGTAGGCAACTCCAAGTTAAGATTAATTGTGACATTGATTTGATTCATTCTTTCTTTATAAGTAGTTATCATTGGTAATTATTTCCTTCATTAATTGGGATCTAATAATGATAATTCAACGATGTGTCACTTGAGAAAATTAACGAATATGAAAAATAAAGCAAATAACACAACCATGGCTAAATGATATATGTGTCTCTTTAAAAAATGCTTCATTATTGTATTTATAAGAAAACTTCTCGTTAAGTATTAGCACATAGATGAAAGTAACGCCTCTAAAAATGATAACAAAGTATGGTAATTTATAGTAGTTTTCATATTTCTTTTCCTTTCCGGGATATAAATTGTATAACAATGTCCTACATTTACATTAGTGGTTTCAAAGTACATGTAACAGTCACTAATAGCACTCTCGTCATTGGTGAGGCTCGCCTATCTGTATTGCTGAGGAAACATGTGACGGTGGATGTTTCACAGAAAGGACTTTTGGAGCTTTAATACTAGGTGAAAAAAAGAAATATAACACTTTTTTAAAAAATACTATCTGCATTCGAACAATACTCTACAAATATAATACAAACAAAAACAAAACTCATATATCCGATTCACTACAGAATATGTAATGGCAAAAAAGGCGGGAAAAACAAAAAAAAAAGACTAATGCTTACAATGCCACAAGAATTAAAAAAAATCTTTTTTTCTTGATCGTCAAGGAAACTACTTATTTTTAAACTGACAAAAGGAAAATAAAGCATATGCTCATCAATTACACATACATGTGCTTGGTAATGAATTAAATACATTGTTTTACAGGATCGTTAAAAAAAGTTACGTTTTAATCATGCCTGATAAAGAATTAAGTATTCAAGTGTTAAAAGTCCTAACAGGTGCCCGTCTCTATGTAACAGTGTTGACAATTAACATCTGGATAGAGATAAGAACAGAACTATGTCATATCAAAATTAAAATGTTTGTTGTTTGTTGTTAAGTCATTATTATTTATTAATATAATGTGTAAAGAAATACAACATTCTTTAGATAAAGTTAATTTGTACTACAAATGACATGTGGTGATAACGAACAGTGTTCAAAATCAAAAGTCCAAAGGAAACTACAAAACAAGAGCATAGCAAACACGAACCTCTAAACAAATTAGAGATAGGATCAGGTGCAATGAAGGAGTAAGCATACTATGCTGACCGGTCACACCAGCCCTGTGCTTTGTCGTAATCGGGAAAATGGAAAAATCAGTCGACAATTAGGTGATTAATTATGGTCTTACAATAAGTATGAAAAAGTCAGTCAGCAAACGAAATAAGTTTTCATGTTCTGACATACGGTAAAGTATATGTCAAGGGGCGTGGAAGACACTTGGTAACAATATATACTACAATGATATCTTGGGTGGTTGAGTCTAATAATGATTACCTTATTCTACAGAACAAATTATTATTTCATCAATACACACTATAATATTGCATGTAGTGGGCGACCTTGCTGTTATTAAACATGCTGAAATACGCTTTTCAACATTATCTAACATGCACAAATTTTGTTGGGAGATGCCAAAGTTCTGTAGTGAGTTTTATTTTAGCTTACGCAATTTATAAGCATATACATAGATTATTTAACAGAGTTTTGACCAGTGAACAAATCATATAAATTTCCGATCCGCATCAATACTCCTGTCGAAAAATATAGTAAAACTGTCCATGTGCTTAAGTATTTGAAGTATTTTATTTAAAAAAATATATATAGAAAACTCTTATAGTTCTTTGCTTTCATGAATCAACTTCGAAATGATGTACACAGCTTTTTTCTTAGAGTTTGCGCAGTACTTTTCATGAACAATTTAAGAAAAATAACGTCACATTGCACTTTGACATGTGCCCCCATAAACATGGTCATTTTTAAAATTGATATTAATTCGAAAGCATCATATAAGTATCATATTTCAATTTGGATAGAAAATCTTTTGCATATTTCTTTTTTAATTATATTTTCTCTTACAAGAACGCTTTTCCCCATTATGTTCAATTGAAAAAGAAAAGTAATACACACAATTTTTGTAATGGTCCCTACAAAAACTCTAATTCGATTTTCATGTTATTTTTTGATTGATTTTGATATATCTTTAGTAACTCTAACTCGTATAAAATTTTCATAAAAATTACTATTGTAGAGGTGAACTGGGTCCGCCGTCCTTAACAAGATCGTTAGCTTTGGAAGAAAAAAAGTCACATTTTCTTCATACCTGATAAAAGATTAAGGTATCCGATCCATATAAGGACCTAATTTTTCTAACCTTCAATATCTATAATGTATTAAATACTCTGATAATAATCTAAAGCAATTTAGAGTAGAAAAAGACTTACCGAGAGAAATTTTCAAAAATATTATTAACTAAGCAGTAATTAATTAATGAAGATTGCATTAAGGTCTAAGGGGACAAGCACATTAAAAAAAAAAGTAAATACTAAGAATATCAAAAAATGCTTCGGTAGAAAGATGTATTTTATCATTAGGAATACAAAAACAATAAAAAAAATATACAGTGTAGATTTTTTTTAAAATTATTTTTTATAGATTAAAGCAAAGGGGGAGAAACTCTTCAAGAAAAGGAAAAGGTCATTAATTAGGACATATTCCACTCTTACATATTGATAATTAAACATGAAAATTATGTCCAAGTATACTGAGTATTAAGCCAATGCATATCTGTTTTGCATCCAGATTCACTGAATCTGGGGCTATTATGGATCGGATACCTTAAGTATTGCCAGTGTTAAAAGTCCTAACAGGTGCCCGTCTCTATGTAACAGTGCTGACTGCTAACGTCTGGACAGAGAGCAAGACTAGGTCAAATAAAATGTTGGTTGTTTGTTATTTAGTGGTAAAGGCGGAAGGTTAATGTTTATTAATATAAAGTGTAAAGAAAAACAACAAACAACAATATGTAGATAAAGTTAATTTGTACTATGAATAAATTTTCATGTTCTGACATACGGTCAAAATATATGTCAAGGGGCGTGGAAGACACTTGGTAACAATATATACTACAATGAATTTTTGGATGGTTGAATTTTATAATGGTTATTGATTAAAAAAAAAACAAAAACAAAAAAGCAAAAACAAAACAAAACAAAAGAAAAACTTTTAAAATGAAACTTTTTGCGCATTCCTTTTGACTATTTGTATTGAAAAAAAGAACCCTATTTTACAGAACGGGATTTTTTAAAAAAAATATTTTGGCAAGATAACATTTTTTTTTCGTTTCACGACAAACCGCATGTTTTTTAAATAAAACATTTTATTCAAACTCAATATTTTTATTTTCTTCGATAATGACATTTGAAAACACATTATTTATAAAAATTGGTAAAATACACCCAAACCTTTTGGTATTGTTCCTAAGCCATACACTTTTATTGCTCATGCTATATAAAAATATATTTACATCGTCATTTCATAACAAATTCATGTACCTCGAACGCTTTAAAAAAAATTAAAAAAAAAGTTGTGTATTTTTAGTTTGATATTGAAGTATACATCGAAATAAATAACAAGCATACATAAATATCAACAACTAATATCACCTAACAAGAAAATAGATGATTTAAAAGATTAGCAAGAGTATGTAAATAAGTCTTATACATTACGCTTCTCCATAGCATTGTATATAAACAATCTATACAAGTAATGCAGCAGTCATTCTTACATTGTCGGTTGTCGCAAAACAAGTTGAATAATGTTACAATTAGGCATTGGAATTACTTTTTACAGATCTGTGACTACAAAAAGCTGCAAGAAAAAACCCAAGAAAACAACAACAACAAATACAACCCCCAACCCCCCCCCCAAAAAAAAAAATAAACATAATAATAATAAGATAAAAACAAACCAAACAAACCAACAAACAAACAACCAAAAAAAAAAAGCAAAATAAAACAATGTATTTCTGTTGGGTTTTAAATTGACTTCATCGTTTTAAAAAACCGATTTAGTTTACGAACATACACCATATTCGTATATTCAGCAGGTATCTACACCTTTTTTTTAAATTAAGGTTGATATCACATATATTCTAACCTAAATTCCCAACCAACCTTTTAAGGAGGCCGACTTTAGTTTGCATTGCGCATGTTTTTGCGCATTCTAATATAATACAGTTGATTTATGCTTCTAAGAATTTTTTTCGATATCATTTATAAAATTGAACACAATAAACAAAATACAGATAAAAATATTTAGATTTTTTAAGGAAATTTTTATTTTTAAAACGATTTTACGTTGTGCGGTAGGGGAGCGTTGCCATTGCGCTTTTATGACGTTATGATAAAATGAAGCTTTGTAGGAGTACGTTATAAGAAATAACATAAAAGAAAAAGTAAAAATTGTACGCTGTTGAAATTTTATATACAGAATGATGCTATCCTCGGGGACATTTTCCTCATTTTTTGAATGAATCCATTATACCAATCATCATTCGTGATGATCCAAATATATAGCAAAATTTGGTGCATTTTAATATTTTGAGATGGCCCCCACTAAAAACCAGACGGTAGAATTTTGTGTTTTTTACATATAAGGTAGGAAATGATATTACTAATCATATATAACAATTTGAGAAAAAAAGCTATTGTAGTATTTTTTAAAACTGCTTTGATGTGCGGAAAATGACAGTTTCCTATATATTCATATAGTAAATGTACCTCTATTTTGAGATGGTCCCTAAAAAGAACCAGACGGTCGATTTTCATGAACCTTCGCAAATAAACTAGAGTTGGTTTAAATTACATATGGTTAAAAAATAAAGAGTTTTGCTATTGTAGTTTTTCCGCAAAAAAACCCAAATCGGCCTCCTTAAATCGAATAAGAGGGGATGGAACCATCAAAATAATTTAAAACAATCTAATGGCTTGATTTTAATCAACCCACAACATTTTATCTTTCAAAACGTCTTCCAAGAAACTATGAAGTAATTGTTTGTATGGTCGTAAATATATTCAATTAATTAACATCCACTATATTTTCACTTTTTTTAAATTTAGAATTGTGTTCAAATCAACTATCTAGGGACCAATGGGATCGTCATTCGTGTAGCAAGAGTACATTATTTATTAAGGACTGACTAAATCATAATGTATTGACATAACTACAATAACAAAACTTATATATTTAGGAGGTATACCAACTTTAAAATGAACCAACATCCAATTCCAAAGTTAAAAAGCATAGATATATAGCTATTTTTATTATAAGAGACACCATCACTAAATTGCTCACATAAACAGGAATGATTTATAAACCTGGGAAATGAATAACTATAAAACAGTTGTTTAAATGAATAAATTGGAAAATATTTATAGTCATATTTAAACCACACAAAAAAACCCATTGTGTTATGGATTCCATAAACTTCACAATAGTATGCATTATTCAGAAAATTTTAAAAATATTATATATTGTAAAACAATGCCTGAAAACTTACCCACGATACACTGGGTGTATTATCCCCGGCTGGTCTATGCTTACTTGGTAACTCCATACATAAACTCGATAACGCCCAGTTTTGTGCAAATATATTAAATTGAAAACTAATCGATGTCATTCAGATTTTTAAGAAAAGAATTTTCTTCGGTATATACAGAAAATTTACGTATAAGGCTGCAATAGACAAACTAGATCAAATCACACAGAGGATCGATGTAAACACGTACTTGTACGCAAACGATCGGCATATGATGTATTAAAACAGACACGCCTAAGTACTGTTTGTTACCAACAAATTAATGTATAAGGTAATTTGGGAATTCCTTCTGTTATTGATAAATGTGTTAAGTATTAAAAACATACATGATTTCCTTACTATTGGTTATTTATGATTGAAATTATCAACGTTTTCAATAAAAATAAATATATAAATAAATAGAAGTGTGCATGTGAAGAAAACTTACTTGTTTTGACAAAAGTATTCGATCCAGCCAGGACGGCACCCATAATCAAGACGCGGCCTATCGCCTCGACCCATAAAAAACTGACCAAAACCTTTCAAAGGACTCTACGGATCATAAAATTGAAACGAAAATGTATTTAGATGAGGTCTTTTGACAGATTATTCGATGGAAAATGATGAATTTACAGCGTTGTTTATTTCACAAACTGTATTACTTACGAAAGTCACACTATAATGTTGTGTAAATCTATGTCGCAGAGCTCGCAAATATTGGATGAGCATGAATGCCACAATACGGTTGATGCAAATGATATTGAGACTATTGATACACAGCTGCAAAATTTACGGAAAGAAGTATACATACCTAAGTTGTTAGATATGTGCTCGAATGATGAAAACTTATTTTTAAGCGCTAAGCGTACGCAGTACGCAAAGCGCTTATTGGCATTGCTTTTCGGGGATGTCACTTCCGAATAAGTGCCACCTATAATCATCTAAAATAATCTGATGACGCGATGTCTAATAATAGAATGCAGAGAAGTACTCGGCTGCGGTATCGGTGTTAAGGCAAAATAATTCTAATTATTTGCAGCAGCGCACAAATTATCACAATATTTTTTTTCTTAAACATCAAAGATTTAAAATAAAAGAATATTTGTCAGTGCATTGAAAGGTCAAAGACCATACGTAGTTTTGTAAACAGTATGTTGCAATGGGGTTTCATACATAAGTATACGGGCTGTGATGTCGGAAAAAAGGCAAAATAATTCCTAGAACAGAACTGACAATACAAGATGGATAGCATAGTGTTTTATAATATAAAGTCGATCAACAGTAAAGCATTTCATAAGGAAATAAACTGAAACTTAGTGTCGGAAGAAAAAAGATTTGTTTCAAGTGCATGGTATAGGCATAAAAAACTTTTCTGTTATTTGTTTACATTGCACATGTGGAAAGACTATGGTATTATGATTTAACGCAAATTCTGAAGCTACACCTTGCATATGACAATGACAAATTCTGTTGCATGCAATTTTACACTAGTCAGTCTTTTATTTCATATAAAGTTGGATTGTTTCGTCTGTTATTGCACTAGTAGTTAACTGTTTTCAATTAACGCTTTAGTCTAGTGGCTATAAGATTGTGAAACACAGATCCTAGAGTTCAAATCTCGCTTTATTCTGCGTTCATGATTGTAGTGGCTAGGTAGCAACTAGGTTGTACAACGATTAGCTAGCTAGCCGCTAGGTACATGTAGACATACCTAGTCTTAAATTTTATGACTAAGCATCAAATTCAAGATGGCTGCCTTAGTTACCAAGTTGCAATAAACACAAAATTTATATTATTTAATGATATTTGGTTCGTTTGAAAAGTTATTATGAATTTTAACTTCTGCATGCAATTACCAAATCATGTAGGTGAATTTATTTATCTTTTGATAATTTTTACTTCAAACCAATGAACTAGAGCTCGAGGCTAGGCTAGCTTATCATTCAGTAGACCTAGATATGATCTATAACCTAGTGGCTATGCACGCATCTCGGTAATTGAACGCAGTCCTGGATATTGTTTGTAGTTCAATTTATACAAAAATGCAAAATCTTGGCTATATAGATGACGCATGTAAACTTAAATTTATTCATCATGATACATGTATAATGCAATTAATTTTTTGCTCAAGTAGGGACGGCTTAACGCTTCTCAGTACTTTCAGTACTTTGATTTGGTATAGAAATGCTTTGTGCTCACGCAAAAAAAAAAACAACCAGATTGTCCGTCAGGAAAACTTCTCACAAGTAAAACTACATCAGGTGGCTCAAGCATCTCTAAATATGCCAAAGATTGCTTCATCTTGTACATGTTTCTGCAGGGTAAAAAATCGTGCATCAACGACATTTTCGGTAAAAATAAAAACATTCCCATCGTTTCTGAAATAAAAAAGTCAATGCAGTCGAATTAAAGACTACAATTTAATCGCTTGTCGAAGAAATGGCGAACTTAGAAAACATAGTTAATTCTAATGATAAAACCATTAGTTCTCTAACTTTCGATCTACAGTCGCTTCAATCACAATTTGAACAGCTTCGATCTGATCACGAACGTTTGCATGCAGAAGCAATGGGCAAGTTTACAAAATATGACTCTTTTCAAAAACTCTCGTCTGCTAATTTTAAAGGCATGGAGACAGGTTATCTAGACTGTCAATCCTACAAATAAAAAAAAATGACGAATTAAAGAGGCTCTCAAAAGTTATCATAAACTTTCAAAAACAACTTAGCTCAATAAGCCCATGCAAATCTTACGCCAGTACTATTAGTAATAATAGTCCCGTGAATAGCAGCACTAGCGAAATCGAAAAGGTACCATCACAGGCAAATGAACGTCCACAATCATCAACTACATCACCAACTACAGTCTCCTTTCAACACGTTGTTGCTGAAAATGTGAACAAATTACGCGAAAGCGAAGGACCTTTGGCCAAAAAATTAACACCCTCAAAAACGCCGACTGACCCATCGCGAAATAAGAAATCCCCGTCTCGGACCTCTAACGGCTCACCTATACATGTAAGTGACAGTCCGCTTAACGGTTCTACCCCGCCGCGCCTCAATGGTCACGATTCACTTCGATCACGGGTGTCGCATTCCGATAGACAAAAAACTGGTGACAGCAGGCAGATCCCGAGAGGCGTCGGACTCTAGGAGATCGGTCAATTATGACGGAATGCCTTGCGTCGTTACACTTAATGACAAACAAAACTCGAAAACAAACACAAAACAGGAGGATGTTTCCGTTGGTGTTACTTACCGTAAGACATCTAGGTACTACTTATCGGGGATAGGGAAAGAGTCATCAAGATCTGGAATAGCTAATTACATCGAAAGCAAAGGTGTAAAGATAACTCATTTAATGCTATTTAAACCCAAATACTACCAATCTCGTCTATCCGCAAAAATTAATATCCCGCTGGAATTTCGTCAAATTGTCGAATCTCCCAACTTTTGGCCGGAAGGCGTACTATGCAGACAGTGGATGAACAATCAAGAGTGGAAGCAACAATTTGCAACGCAGCGCGCTTCCGAGGATTGGGACAGTCAGTACGGTGCTCAGCACGACTACTTACTTACATTAAACCCAATCAGACTTATTTGTACATAGTTTCTATACGATACCAAATATGTTTAAGCTCAGTATTATCCTACTTTACATTATGATTTCTTTGATGACTTGGAATGTACGTGGTGCCCTATCATCCACTATGTGTTTGTCAGCCTTTTTAGACAAAGAAAAATGTGATATTGTAATCATTACAGAGCATAAACTCAAAGAGAGTACTAAGAATTACCTTGAAACTATTCATAATGACTTTACTTGTTTTATTAAACTTGATAATCAGTTTACAATGCAGTGTTATTTGCCATTTACCGGCATAGGTGGTGTGGCAGTCATGTATAGAAAATCGCTTACGTTTTCTGTCAAAGAAGTCCGTTGCTACAACACAAACCGTATTACAGCAATACAGCTTAATGATAGTCTTGGTAATATATATTATATATTTGGTGTATATTTGCCCTCTGAAGAATTAAGCACCCTTGAAAATCTCTACTCATATTTTTCAGGTTACACTAAGGTCATTATTGCAGGTGACTTTAATGGCAGCTTAGTCGACTCATGTGATACTAACCTTACTAAAGCCAAGCTATTATCAAATTTTGTCTCAAAAAAACAATTTATGTATTCCAAGCAAGGAATTTGCTACTGAGGGTGAACATTTTACCTTTACCCAGAAAAAAAAACTACATTAGATTATATATTGTTTGACAGGCATGTTCTTACAGGGCTAAACCATTACAAAATTTTCAAGGAAGGATCAATCTCCATCCCCTCAGATCATTTACTTATCATGGCTAATTTTGACCTAAGAATTGAAAGACATTCTCTGAAGAATCAACATTCCAAATTACCCGCATGGCATAAAGGCACACCTGAAACTATTGTGAAATACAGAAACGAAGTTGAACGTAGTCTACTGAAGCTACCACAGACTGACCACAAGACAGATAAGGACATCGATAAGTATATCAGTGATCTGTCTAAAATATTGATTACACACGCTGAAATGTCCATTCACACTCTTCATACAACCCACACACTCGCCCAGGATTGACCAAATCAGTCAAGCATCTACATACTATAGAGCGGGCCAAACGATCATGGATGTCCGAGGGCAGACCCCGAGGAATGGAGTTCGAGTCTTACCGCGAGAACAAGATAGTGAAACGAAAACTCCGAACTGCCCTTAACGAAGAACACGAACTGTACATGCACAAAGTGTACAACAATATTGACAAAGCGGCGAAAGTCGATGTGCGTTTGTTCTGGAAGCTGACTAAACGCAGGAAGCCCAGATCATCGCGCATTTACCCGGAAATCCGCGACCAAATCGTGTGTGTTGCAGTTCCGTGCACAAGGAGCTAAAATACATACATGCAACATATCCTGGCATCTAGGTCCAGAGATTGAATCGTGCGACCGGTCTTACAACCATCTAGGTATAATTATAAATGAAAAATGTAAACTCTCTGACCGAATACAGGAGACTTGTAACAAAGGGCGAAAGTCCTATTTCGCATTATCTGACCTTGGTATACCATTCCTAAATCCCAGAACACTGACTCATCTGTACAACACAATCGTGCTACCATCGGTACTTTATGGGTGCGAACTCTGGAACAATATGTCGTTTAGAGACAGAAACCAGCTGAATACATTCCAACATTTTAGTTGCAAAAACTCGCTTAACTTACCCAAATAAAGCAGATCAGATATGTGTGAATCGTATTTCGATGTACTCCCCATATGTGCAGAAATAGACGTTCGAAAGCTGTTATTCCTAGGCCGACTGTGTCGCCTCAACCCAAACATGTTAACAAAGAACATTTTCCTAACAAGATTATTTTCTTATTTCCACGATCTTTCGACAAACCAGTTAGGATTAATCCCGGATATTATGAACGTTCTACATTCATATAATCTCACTGATCAATTGTCAACATTTCTGGACGATGGATTCTTTCCTGAAAAAACCTTCCTGGAGCAAAATTGTACGTGACAAAGTGACTGCATCAAATGTTTCCCAGAGGCAAACACGTATGTCTCACGATCATGACTTCACACTTTTCACGGTACTTTATATAAACTCAAATCCGTTCTCTATTTGGAAAATACCCAAAAACTACCGAGAAATCGAACTCTGCAAGTTCATTTCAAACCTCTGTACTACCACCCGTTTTAATGATGATCTATATACATGTGTTCTGTGCAATAAATAATTCTCCAAAGTGTTTCAACATTCTTCATGTTCTTGTCCATCCACGGCAATGATTCGCGAAAACTGGTGAGACGTGATCGTAAACTATTTCGATGTGCGGCTCTCTGCGGAATTGTGTGGGCTATCAGTAAATGAACTATTCCTTGTACTGCTAGGGCGCCGTACCACTCATGAATCCGACAATAAAGCATTTCGTATTCTTAACTTCAAATTAATACGAAGCGCGGCAGCAGAGTACTACAGATCAACTTCTGTGTTATTCCACACATGAGGAAATCATGTGTACTTGTGTAACTACAGCGTGATGAATATTTTGTAGTTAGTCCGGATTTTTTTTTTTTTTTTT
>WFKH01011926.1:4708905-4718938 GCA_016163765.1 Magallana hongkongensis | reverse complement strand
AAACCCCCATGATTTAGTTTAATAATCAGTTTAAGATATGTATTTTTTAAAATCAATTTTAACTATTTGTAGGTCTAATTCTAGATATGCTAGATACATGTTAAAGATGAAAACTCTCAACTGCCTTTTTTATATCGGGCGGGATATTGCTGCTTTGGTTGTCTAGACATGGTTTTATTCGTTTGTGTATATCTAATTAAAGTCTATTGTTTGTTCAACTTGAGAAAACCCCTGGAATTAACACAGAATATACAAGATATACACAACAGGTGCGTCTTGTGCCCAGGTGCAGACCAGGGTTCCTAGAGGTGTTGAAATCTTAGTATGTCTGTGTGTACGATAAGTACATCGAATGAAAATTTTGTTTACATTTGTAATTCATTCTCAAAATATCATTTCATCACCCTGGGTTTTAAAAATATTACGTCTACATATCAAAGATACATGCATGTAAGAGTAAAATCTTGAAGCTAATTAAGTACAGTACTGGTGATAATGAATTTGAGTTCATTATTTAAATATATTTATAAGGAGTGATATAATATGTCACATACCAGGACAGTACATCATATGAACAAATACATGTATGTATATATGCATCATTTGCAATTGCCACATCATCGGCAGTACAAAATGTAAATACGTCACTGGTAATTGGTGATATTGTTTGTTATAGAATTGATAGTTTAAAAAATGTAAACAATTAAATATTCAAACATATATCATTTAATTTGTTATTCTAGATCTGTTCTAAATGTATAATAATCAGTATTATTTAAATTATTACATGCCGAAACGGCGCCGTGATAATGAAAACCGGTAAATTGCGTAGAACTATTACCCTAATAATTTTAATGCATTTAAACATATATTTTCATCTTCTTCCTTGCATTTCATAGTTATGAATTCTGTGAACGTATATTTAACATGTTATTAGATATAATTGATTGTTACAAACTGAATGGAAGAAGTCAAAATCTTTTTAAGTAAAAATACACACATTATAATGTCTTATAAGATATGAAAACCCTATCATATACGAGTTCCCGTAGCGTAGTGGAAATGAGCTGATGCTAGCAAACCAAGGGTCCCGGGATCGATACCCCTCTTGGGCGTTTTAATTTTCTTTTTTAATTTAATTTTTTTTTTTTTTTTTT
Source organism: Magallana hongkongensis (assembly GCA_016163765.1). Taxonomy (NCBI): domain Eukaryota; kingdom Metazoa; phylum Mollusca; class Bivalvia; order Ostreida; family Ostreidae; genus Magallana; species Magallana hongkongensis. The sequence goes on along the minus strand of WFKH01011926.1, from coordinate 4,717,781 downwards.
TTTTAGCAAAAAACGTTTTTAATACTTCTTTATGTCTAGGAATCATTGAAATTAGCGACAGAATATACATTATTTACTTAACTGCCGTACATGTTCATGTGGAATCAATCTTTTTATTAAAATCGCTCCGTTGTGTGTCTAGACATGCTTTCATTTCTTTGTGTATATCTAATTAAAATCTATTGTTTGTTAAACCTAAAAAAAAACCATGGAACTAACACAGAATATACAGGATATACACAACAGGTGTGTTTTTGTCCAGACGCTCGGATATGCTTTTTAAAAATAAATTCTTCGCATATAGGTTGAATATATTTGTCTATTGATCACAATTGATTAAATTGTTATAAAGTTACTACAATTTGTTGGTAAATTAGGCACAATATTAAATAAAGACTGTTATGATTTTTTTTAAATGGCTTAAAGGTGGCTTAAAGAAGTTTGGACATTAAGGACCTATAAGTTGTCCTTAAAGGTGGCTTAAAGGTGGCTTAAAGATAGTCTTTAAGCTGCCTTTAAGCACCTTTAAGCCATCTTTACGCTTTCTTTAAGCCCCCTTTAAGCCACCTTTAAGCAGCACATATAGCTTAAAGGCGGCTTAAAGATCGTCTTTAAGCTACCTTTAAGCACCTTTAAGCTACCTTTAAGGAGAACTTAAAGATGGTCATTCATCCTGTGTGAAATCCCTACAGTTTAATCTGAGGGACGTTCCTCTTTTTTTTCAACTAAAATAATCACCAAGCAGCTGAGGAACGTTCCTCTTTTTACCTGACTTAAAATCTTGACAAGTCATCTGAGGAACGTCCCTTTTTCACTACAACTGAAACCTTTACATGGTACCTGAGGAATGTTCCAATTTCCTATATTTGAAAGTAAAAACAGCAAATAAGTTGAAATATAATAATCTTAAATTAAATAAGCATTTAAACACATTATACTTTACGTAAATATTAAGGATGTTAACAAGTACTCGAGTACTTGACTATCGCTCAGTCCCGATGATGATCAGCTAAAGTTTTCTTAGTCGATTACTCGATATAAAGTAAAAAGAGTTTGAAATTTTAATATTTTTTATCGGGGCATTTTTGGATTAGAAATAAAATTAACAGTTGTTTTTTTTTTTTAACATTTTTGGTCGGTCTGTTCTATCAGTACCCCTTGCGTATTTTTTAAGCGGCAAATACATGTATATTAATTGGTGTCAACAATTGATCTTGTATTGTAGATCAAATTATAATTAATTGTTTTCAATAAAAGTACATAGGCATGTAATTAAGAATACCAATTTAATATTTCTTTTAATATTCAATATCAAGTTTATTTAGTAATTAGATTAGATGTTTATATAATTAAAAATATAACTATCTTAATAATTGTCTCTGTGCATATGCTTTTATGATTATTAAAAACATAAAGCTTGCATCCATCAAATTCAGGATTGAGTTCTCAAGTAGAGCTGCATTTTCCTGAAAGCACTCTCACTTAATTCGATCTTTGATACATGGTTGCCAAGAGCCAAGGTTTATCTTCTGTTCTGTTAACTTCTGTTCATACTGTTTGACTGGCCGGATGGTTTCTTATCTTTTCTGTGGCCCCTGCATTGATTTCCTTCCAGGGGGATGTCCAGATCTTTATAGAATCTATGTATGATACATATTTGCATTTAAACTCATCATTGCTAAATAACTTCCTGTTCTTTCATTTCATAATGAAGATCTGGCTGTGATGCCTTTTTCTTTTGTTTATTAAACACAAATTCTCAAAATAAACATTTAAGTATTGACATTCTATGAGAAGAAATATCCAGTATATATATCAAAGGTCACATAAGTTTCTCCCTGCTTAACTTGAGAGAGAGAGGAGAGAGAGAGAGAGACAGACAGACAGAGAGAGAGTGAGAGAAATTTGTTTAAAAAATATTTCTTATTGGATATATATACCTATATACCTAAATATGTTTAAACATTTACAGAATCCAAGCAGGATAATCAATGAGGCATGAATTTGATTTGAATCTACCAAACATCAATGTACTCCTAAACTTCTGCTCTAATCTTAAAACACATTGGCATCATTGCAATTTTTTTTGGATGGCGGCAGATCTTAACACTTCTTAACACTTCACATCAAATCCCAAAACTGTTGTTATCAGGCCAGTCATTCTTGGGAATATGAGAATGGTTCACAGGTGTAAATTATTTGTTTAAGCCAGACAGCTGAGCAGATTGAATTTGCATCACTTTATCAAAGCAGGAATCATTAACCACATCAAACAAGAAAGTTGTACAATACAGATTCTGTTCATCCCATCAATTTAATGTTGCAGCAAGGAAATACTAGAATTCGGTAAATTAAGCTTGATGAGCTTGGTCAAACTTATTTTTGTTTGAAATTTAAAAGCATAAAATATTCAGAATATTTGCTCATCATAAATTTGGACTTGTCATACTAAGAACTTTATGATTGTTTCATCAAAAGTCTCAGTCACCTGTGTGCCCTACCTAAGTTAAGCTAAACAAAATCATTCAAGCTCCAATCATATGAATCAGATGTTTGTGTGGGATCATTCTCAGTGACCACCTGTTCAAATGTATGGCCATCCTTTTGTCTCTCCGTTCGGAGATAATTTTTAAATCAACTCCTCCATGCAATCACTAGTTGTATTGGAAGTATTGTGGACCTGGAGCACGTTTGACAAAGATTTCCTAAGATGTTTCCCAGGACAGAACTAAGATATGCCTAAGTTATAACTGAGGAAGTTCCTAAGATTTGTTTGTATAAAATTTTACATTCACGCATAGGAGTAGATAAGAATTATGCAATAGACCCTTATATTGTTTAAAAACGGTATTTTTTTTTTAATTTGAGAGAAAATGCCTTGATTGTAGTATCTTTCTTGTTTTTTGCTACATGTACATATATTTCTTTATTTTAAATATTATTTGGATATGACCGCATGAATCAATTGAAAACATTGGTAGAATATCTGTTGTTCTATATAAATGATCCAGTGCATTTTTTGTCTAGTTGGTCCATTATAAATAGCCCGTGTTAATTAACATATAGAGATATGCCTTATCCTAAATTAAAAATGCTCGTTGAGATATCCACCGTAGTGTACCTATAACTTCAATTTCTTCGAATGTTGTTAATTGTTAATTTCCTTCCTTTCACTTCAATTTTTACATGCTCGTAAAAAAGTGTGTGTGTTGGGGGGGGGGGGGGGGGGGTCTCTGCTTTGTTTCTTTTTTTTTGATTTTTAAATGATAAATAAATATTTCGCGCGGGAAAAAAGGGGGGGGGGGGGGGGGGTCCCCCCCTCCCACCCTGATGCTACGTGCCTGCTTGTAAGGGTTGATTTAAAAATGAGGGTTTTTTTTAAAGAAAATACTGCAAATAAATGCATTGGCTGATAGAAGAAGCGAGGATAAAAGGCAAATTTCTGAATTAAACAGCATTCCCATGGATGATTTAGCAACGACATTCCTAAACCACTTAATTTGCAATCACTCCTACCCCCATCCCCCCTCCCCCGACAAAAAATATCAAAAGAAGAAAACACCTAACATTTCTCCCGTAAAAGAAAAGCTTATTTCGTGGAGGGATAGGACAAATCATCCAGTCATTCTATAATTGAGTATTTATGTAGTATTTATTCCTTTTTAAGGTATCAGTAATTCTCGGGCATGAATAGTTTAATTATCATCAATGCACTAGCTATAACTATATGCCCACTATCCATCTGCACATAACTTAGTCTTAAGTATGCTTTGTGAAATGGGCAACTGTGCACTTATTAGATTAATCCTTTCACATTCGTACAGGTTACAACCATGTGGCAATTAATTTTGGCAGATTAATCATATATCTAATATTCAACTTTTTTCTTAAATAGAGCATGTTTCTATTCCATATGACTTAATATCTGTTTATGATTTTCTTATTTACAAAGTCTGATTTGTAAGATTTAAAACTCACATCATGTAAATGGAGTTAATAGTGTTACTGAGTTCATTTGTCCCAAGAGGGCCATTTTCCTAGCAACAGTTTAGATAAGCATTTGTAGGGGAAATTGATAATCTGTAAAATGAGAAGTGGCTAGCAGATTACGTTGTTTCAAAAGAGTCTTGTCGGAGTATTAGTCCTAGAAAGACAGCTATAGTATAAGATTTATTTAAAATTAAGAATAACAAACCTGAATCTTCAAGAATCTTCCATCTCGATCAAGCTCTGTCCTAATTAATGCTCCCCATCCAGTAGACCAGCAAACAATTCTCATGCAGTGATTTCAAATTAAAATCCACCAGGCGCAATATGTTGTCACTTCCAATCATCATAACCTATACACTACATTCAGTATTATGATTATATTTTGATTTTGCACATCATTTTCAAAATTTGATGATTACAATAGTTTAAATATCACATAATCACCTTGATTGTAGTGAATTAGCAGAAGAGATTTTATTCCCCCAGAGTTTCACGACATTGTTATATAATTCTGGAATTGCTGTGGGATCGCAGGGAAATTCAAAAACATTGTGCAGTTGTATTTCAAATGTTTACAAGGTGAAAATGTGACAGCAACCAAGGGATTTCTACTCAGCTCCCGCTGGGTGTAACTGCATTTCTACAAACTTCTTCTATAACAAATGACTGCGCTCCCACTGAGTGCTCATAATGTGCTTGAGTTCTGACTTCGAGTTTACGTGTGTGTGTGTGTGTGTGTGTGTGTGTGTGCACTTTTTTTCATCAGTTCTTAAATTACTTAACCAACATCATAATAATTATTATTGTTTCAGCGGCTTGACACAAAGTTCTTGATTTTATATTTAAAATTGTTAAATTATGAGCTGCAAACCCGCTATCATCAGGAGTAATTTTGCATACTTGTTAAACAAGTTATTTAATAAGTGACATAGTAAGCATGTCTTTTAAATTTCAATTGTGCTTATTAGTTGCATGTACAATAGGGGCTTAAGTGAAAATCTTCCTTGCAACAATAATCACTGCAATGTATCACATCAATTTGTATTATGATACATATTAAAAATAAAACCAGGGTTCTCCAGTAGAATGTTGACAATCGCACATCAATTACCAATAATTAATTTAAGCAGAACTTTTTTTTTAGTCCGATTGCACAGACAGGCAAACAGATAGGCAGACGGACAAGGTTATTCTTATATACCCCCCTCAAACTTTGTTTGCAGGGGGTAAAGAAACAGAAAACTTAAGGTCAGTCGCGGGTTTAAAATTTTGCACCTTCTGCGCAGGGTATTGCGCAATAATTAAAGAAAAAAGTTTTAATTTGAAACACAAATGCAGAGTAAAATGTACAAATATTCAGGTAATCATGTAACGTTTTTATTTTTAAAATTAACTTATCATAAAAAATATTTTTAAAGAAGTGAATCCTTAGAATAATGTTCAGAAGTATTTTAATCATTTCGCTTCTTCTTCAAAGTTGACGTTATCCACGTCGGAGTCAACGTCTTACGATGACGTCAGTTGAGACTTTGACGTAACTATTGACAGAAATAAACGTTGTGTATTTTTATAGCAGCGTCAATTATTAAGATTGAAATTCTAATTTGCAAAATCAAAAAAATATACGCAATCTTTTCATATTCTGTGTTAGGGGAAAGGTATTTTTTATCTATTACAAATAAAATTAAATTTGATTCGTTAACATCCTTTTACTCTATACAATTCTATAGCCTATGTAAAATGGCTGCAAAGACACAATTATAGGACCAAACTATGAAGGCGGATAACATTAAACCTATATGTTCAATTTCGTTATAATTTGGCAAAAACTTTACTTATATGTTAATTTTCCGTTGCTGAAAATCAAAAGAAAATCGTATGTTTGTATTTTTTTACATATGAAATTGAAAATGATAACCCCCTTTTTCCTATGAAATCCTATAAAAATGTTGGGGATGATTTGGACATACGACCAAAATTTGAGCGCGGTAAATAGATTTAAACTATCCGGTCGATTTATCTTATATTTTGCACATAATTTACTCATAAGGAAAAAAAAAACATTAAAGGAAATCGTATGTTTGAAACATTCTCCCCCGGGACTCCTAAAGAATGATTAATTTACTTTTTAATTTTTCAAAATCAATGTTTCAATTTGATTTTGAAAGGGTGATACAGTAACATTAGAATTTGTCTTCTATAAGTTTTACAAAGAGGATTGCTGCTAGTCACATTTTGCGTAATGATTAGAGTACCTGAAAAAAGAAATGTTTTGAAGTCCTCGGGTTAGAAGTAAAAATTTTGTTAAATGAAACGAGGAACTTTCCTCAGATGCAGTGTAAAAATTTCAATTTAAGGGAAAAGAGGAACGTTCCTCGGATGCTTTATACAGCTTTCATTTAAAAAGAAAACAATCAACATGTGAAAGATTGTATGTTACTTCCTCAGATGCTTTATGTAGCTTTCAGATGAAGTGAAATGAGGAACGTTCCTCAGATATAGTGTAAAGATTTCAAGCCAGGAACTTCCTCAGATGCTTTGTTAGGATTTCACTTTATATAATTAAGTGAAAAGAGGAACGTTCCTCAGATGACTTGTCAAGATTTCTGTCGAAGTGAAAAGAGGAACGTTCCTCAGATGAAATGTAGAGATTTTTGTATAGGTGAAGAGGAACGTTCCTCTGATGCTTCATAAGTTTTTATAAGGATAAGAGGAACGTAACTCATTTTAAATGTCTGCTTAATGCATTTAAATGTCAATGATTCAGGAAAATTCCATGAACTTTGACTTGTAAAGGCTTATTTTTGGCAAAAGGGGTGTAAATAGATGCAGATGTGAAAAACAGGGTCAAAAAAAGGGAATTTTGATTTTCCCTTTTTGATTTGGATTGTGTTCCATCTATCTATCTATCTATCTATCTATCTATCTATCTATCTATCTATCTATCTATCTATCCAATTTCTATCTAATCTTCCATCCATCTATCTATCTATCCACTCATCCGATTGAATTGGATTTTTACGCGGGTAGGTTAAGCCAACTCCGGGTTTAATAATCTTAGATATTATGATTATTAAAAAAAGACCTGTAACACCATTGTATCACGTGACAGCTAAAACATTTTTCCTTAACAAAAAATCAAAAAAGTGTAACACTACCCCGGAGCTCATTACTACAATATCAAATCAAATGATTTTAGCTGCATTTTCATGTAATTTAGGCCATGCGCTTTAGATATTTGCTAAATTCATATTTCATAATACTTGACATAGTGTAAATCTTTTGCCTTTTCGTACACACTGACAGACGAAGGCTGTCAAGCCATATTAATGTCTATCTGCTTACTTTATAACACTTGCAGATAAAGCAAAATATCCATGCCTGTATAATCCTGATTATCTCCCAACTGACATTCATTTAAACCTAGGATATCTGTATTAAACAAGTCGTATGTCGGCATTGTTTACACTGCCTTTCGATGATTTTTCTCTCAACATTGATCTTATCTATTAAATATTATTGTGACGTCATCATGTGAAAATATAATTGTTTTGAAGAATTTTACTGACATTTTACACCTGTAGTTTTTATGTTTGGACAAGAGATAAAGTTTAAAATGAAATCTTTTAAAAACGTTCGTGAGAGATCTAAAATAAACATTTCTATATTACAAAACACATATAATTGGAATTAAAAACTTTTACACAACCGTCAAAATCATTATCTAAAAAAAGTAAAAAGTAAACCCAACTAAAATCAAACGGCCTTTATTGTTTATTACGTCAATAATTTCCGAGTGAGATGACATTAATCCTGAAACTACTGGAAATTGATCGAGAATCCAGGTATATGATAAATGATATATAATCCAAAATATGTTTATAAGTTGAATTATTATCATTTTTTATTTATCCACACATGACGTACAACCCAAAACCCATTTTTAAACCTTATCGCAACATCTCAAAACAAAGCAAAAACTATGTACATGTTCTGAATATAGAAACGATAAGAGAGTACGTTCATTTAAGCACTGAATGCCTTTTAGCGATATTGTTGGTCATAAACCACACCAGGCCGTGCAGACAAATTGAATACCGGACTTTCAATGCTCATATTTACATTAATTTAAAATGTAAATGTAAAGATATTAAATTTAGCAATAGTTTATCTATTCAAAACGGGTTTTGACATTTACTTGTGCTCATGCTCGGCGATAAGGTGCTTTTAAACATTAAGTGTCGAAAATTTCAAAGAAAATAGAAGTGCAAATAACTGAATGTAAATATCTAATGATATTGATACTTCGCTTTTTTGTTGAATTGAAAAAAAGAATATCGTCTGTCTTTTTGAATGGGAACTTGTAATTTACAACACTCATATATTGTGTTTGTTTTAGACCTAATTGTTGATCACAATCTGTAGAAATATTCTTGAAAGATATTTAATTACATATGTCACACCGTTAATTGCAAGGTTTAAGCGTGCGTAAAACTGTAGCCGTGATTTTTTTAATCATTTTTTTTTTGTATAGTTACACATGTTACTTTACCTAGTTCACATTGATGACCTTGGAAGCCAGGTTTACAGCCCTGACAGGTGCCCGACTCTATGTGACAGTACTGACAGTTGTCATCAGGGCAAGGGGTGGACCCAAAATATCCGGTATCAGGAAATCCTTTGATTAGAATATATTTGTAATTAGTAAACCTTAATAGTATAATCATGATAATATGCTAATTCTAAATAAAGTCTTGTTAAATAATTTATTTTGATTATGAAGAGGAGGCCATAAGCTTCATTTAGGGATTCAAAAATATGTGTCATGCGATAAAGCAATATATATATATATATATATATATATATATATATATATATATATATAT
>WFKH01011926.1:4661805-4698124 GCA_016163765.1 Magallana hongkongensis | reverse complement strand
TACAATGAGGGACCTAATGCGCAGACCTGAAAAGGTCCTGGAAAAAAAATTCCGAAAAATAGGGGATCCCAAGGGGTCAATATTCAAAACAGCCCTTTAGCTGTAACTTTTTTATTTTTAATTCGATTTTCAAAATCTTTTCGGTTAATAGTCCAAAAGAAAGGGTACAATTTAAAAATTATGGTCCGAGGGGCCACTTTTTGACTCCTTATAGGGGTTTTAAGGGCCTGAAAATGATAACATTATCACAATTCAAAAAAAATAAATTTCAAGAGTTACCCCTCTTTGCTCAATGAATGATTAGCATTAGAGCTTTTGGCATACCAAAAGTCTTGAATCATAAATGAGTACTTTCTTACATATGAATTATTGAAACTTTTCTTCAAGAATTAAAAGATATATTTGGATATCAAATTCTGGAGTTGTCTTTCTTTGGGCATTTAAATTTCTTATAAGTTAATGTGTGGGTATATGTTTATGACATTTGTTCTCATTTTATCATACACAATTTTTGAGAGAAAAAAATTAAGAATTTAAATAAGGGATTTAAAGGGCTGTCGAAAAGCCCTACCTTTTTGTTGAAGACAAAAACAGGTCTAGTTTTAATTATTTTTGTCTTCGGGAACAAATAATGAAGAACTTCACTATCTGACAACCGAGCCCCTGTGACAGTTTTGATCTCAGTTGTTTAACTCATACTGAGTATTCACGAGTTGAAAATTAGACGCCTTTTACTCAATGACAACGCTCTTTTTTCATTATAAGACCTTTAATTACCCATGCCAAGGCTCACAAGAACAAAGACGGTTCTATATCGTGCTAACACCTACCGTGACACTGGGCCTATTTAACGTTTCATGCCACTGTATTGCTTTATTTGTTATAGTCTGTCCCAAGATAGTTATGCCACACATTTGGGCAATTTTTAATAAAAATACGTATACCTGTGAGAAAAGTGCAATTGAAATCGATGAAAGGGCCAATTTCCAAGATATCTTCATTGATACCAAACTCCGTTTGGAAGTCACTCGGAAGCCCTCGCACAATTTTTCAACGTTATCATTCGGGTACTTTCATCTCTTTTGCAATGGAAAATCCCCGTAGACTTTTTTTTATTTTTAGCTGTGTATTGAACCCTGACATGCTAGAGGGGCGTTTCAAAGGGGAAATATTGGAATTTTTTCATACTACTGTATGAACATCGTTTTAACCCAGAGGTATTTATAAATATAGAACAAAATAAGAAAATGTGCGACATAAATATCTTGGGACAGACTATAGTAATCTAACAATACTATGGGTAGGGCTATACTTCCAAAGATATTCGTGCAGATATGTTCTAGATATATCTTATTTCATTAAAAGTTGTTGACTTAATATTCATTTACATGTATTAGTAGGAATTAAGTCCCTGATACATTGCAGAGGAAATACATTTAACTGCTTACATATACCAAATGTTTAAACACAGTTTTGATATTAGTTGTTCAACGTCTATCAACTGATACTGAGTATTAACACGTTGCTGAGAAAGAAGCACTTTACCCAAGTAGAACGCATTATCTTCATTGTAAAACCTGTACTCACGCCGCGGCTCACAAAAGCAGCGAGCGTCCTTTATCGTGCCAACACCTACCGCTATACTGTGCCTATCTAACGTTACATGGTATTGATCTATATCGGTAGAAGTCTAACATTTATAATATTCATTAAAATGATGTGGCTTTAATGAAAGTAATTTAGGTTTTAAATAACAACTACATATCACGTTGAAGAATGTTGCATCATTTATCACTTTAATAGTATGATATAGTGTAGAATTAACGGGATGTTTATCAGACGTATATAAGGTAAATTAATTTTACATCGTTCTGCATTTCATAAAACATCTAATATGTTTGATATTTTATTTTTACTACAATGATAATAATTTATGACGTTAGTTAATCATGCACTTTTGGATTTTATATGATACCGTTTCAAACATGTATTGCTCTATTATTATATCAACGTTATTTTATTCAGAATACAATTATTCTTATAGACTGATATACTCGTTATCTTTTAAAAAAGCGGGTGATATGCGGCACTAACCTCTAAAAGTATAGATACAGCTATAACCGAAACATATGTCTCGCTAAACTTTATATCGACATAATTTTAGAAAATGACTATACCCCATGAATCATTGTCCGTGCTGAAGTAGATGGTGATGTGATGGATGCTGTGGATGCTGGTCAGGTTCACCCACCAGATGGCGGTTTGTCCACCAAATGATGCAGCGCATTGACCTCCACTATCACTCAGGTTTAATTTACGTCCGTCTACAGCGTTACTGGCGTCATATCTGTCGGCACCTGGTACAGGGTAATGTAGGTACGCTGGTTTGTTTAAAGCAACATTGACTGTGAAACAAGAAAAAAAAAACCAGATGGTTAAAAAAAAAAACAAAAAACAAAAAAACAAATGTCGACACGAATTAAAGATAACTGCTCTCATGACATTTTTACTTCAGATTTCCTATTAACACATATTAACCAAACATGTTGTAAAGTTAAAATAAGTTATACTTGTGTATTTTGGTTCAGGATTTGTATTGTAATGTTTTTGGTTTTGGGGGGTTTTTTGGGTTTTTTTCTTTTTTTGGGGGGGGGGGGGGTTGTTTGTTGTTGTTGTTGGGGTTTTTTTTTTCATTGCATTTCGTTAGAACGGATATTAATTCTAGTCAAATATACACTACACAATGTTTGTATTCGTCGATTATCAAATGGAAAGTATATTATTAGAAAATAAACTTTTCTAAAGTTCTTTAAAGGAAATAATTAAGCAATATACAATATCAGAATTATCAACACGATCCTTGTAGCGTCTTGACAGTTTATCTGTTAATACAATCTCATAAAATGAAACGTTGTCGATACTGAACAAATTCAGATAATGTTGTTTTGCCTCAGACTAGAATGACAAACAGTTGAACACAACCCGGGAAAATTTCCGCAGATCATTTATTTAACCTTAATAACTGATATAATTGTGGAAAGTGTTCTGAAAAAAAGGTTTCAAATGGATCATAGCTGTGATATATGCCTATATTTCAAGCCATTTCTAAAACCCTTGCAACACGCCTAATAAATTATAATGACCCAGAACGTCAAAGTTTATAACTGATTAACTTGCAATAAAGGGAATGTCGTGTCTCCTAACGGAGGCCGGAAGTGGGGTGGGGGAGGGGGGGGGGGGGGGTGGTTAGTCATTATCGCGTTTAGTCAGTCATTCTGTCTCCACTTCGTTTTCCAAACTTTTTATCTTTATGTTTTGGATAATCAATTTCAACATTTCCGTGTAGCTACATGATGATGCTTCACAGAAATAAATATGAATATCTTTTTTTTAATCAACAGGTATTTACGTAATTAATACATAAATACAACTCTATTTTACGATCGGATTAGATTATTGTTCTAATAAAATGAAGGTGAACATAGAGAAGACGGAACTCTATCGTGCAGATCCTAATAAACCATTTCAGTCAGCTATTAACACCCATCAAGTTATACTTGCGTTGCTTTTTATCCATGAAATTATTAAATATCTGGTATTCATGACACAATGATGCTACACCGGTGCGTCTACTTACCTGATTGTACCCAAATGAACCAAACTGACTCAAAAGATGAAGAAATAAATATTAAACGACCGTTTTTTCAATACTTATCATAATCTGTCCTTGGACAAAAATTTTAACTTTATTTAGCATATTAACAATTGTTTCAAAACTCGGGAGAGGTGCCTGTAGGAGACATGTATACTCTCAGAATGGTTGTTGATATTTGTTTTTAACCAGATTTTCCAAAGGAAAAATCCGGTTATTGAAATGGTGAAAAGGGCGGGCGGGCGGCTGCCAAAAGGGTACCCTTATTATACGGGTTACTCCTACAGTTTTCAAGATAGGAAGTTGTTGTTTTGCAGATCAATTGCACATATATCAGAGGTGTGCATATTGCTAGGATTTTGATTTCTGATGATTTCTGAAAAAAATACCAGCTGTTGAACTTAGTCATTTTTTGGCAAAATATTGCATATAGGGTACCCCTATTGTACGGATAACTCCTCCTACAGTTTTCAAGATCAATTGTACATATATCAGAAGTGTGCACATTACTTGGATTTTGATTTCTAAAAATTTATGAAAAAATACCAGCTGTTAAACTTAGTTATTTTCTCGCAGAATATTGCATATAGGGTACTCCAATTTCCTGGATACGGTAGGTAGTGTTTATCAATTCAGGGTTGACATGGATTCTGGATACAGTTCACATTAAAGAAAACCCGGTTTGCTGTCACAGCTTTTCACTTGTTTGAATCTGATTTCTAAGAAATAATGTTTATAGTAATTGAACACCTAGCACATCATTGTAACATTAACTTATTATTTTGGTACTTGTATGAAGTTATCAAAGCAAAATCTCCGTAATTGTTATAATTATTAATAGCCTTTTTTCGATGTGTGAGCCAAAGGTACATTTAAAACGAAAAAGCTTGGCATCCTCTATTGATAGATATCATATCAATACTAAACATATACAACTTAAGCCGACTTTAATTTCAGCAATATTTTTGAACCTTATTAAATAAAATATTAATGATCTAGCTCACCATACCCATAGGAAAACACAAAAACTCCAACCAACACAAACACTGGATACATCTTTGTGACAAACAAAGAGACCAGGAAATAAAAATATTACAGATACAGTTCCTCTATTATGTTCACAACTTTACGTGGATATTTGATAAAATGCGATTATAGGCAAGACTGGTCGTAAGCAAGTTATCTTAGTTTAATAACTTCTGTGTGCTAATATTACATAAATATTGAGTTCATCTTTATCTGCACTCTGCTAATATACAAGCGAGTCATAACATACATTTCACTTGCAGACAAAATGTTTTAGCTCTATATGCCCCCGCTCCAAAAGAGTCTATGTGTCTGTCAGCGTAAAATATTTTTTCACCAACTATTAGATGTAATTGCAGATGCTTGGCATTTTAACACACTCTTTGTTTAGGTATGTGATATGGTAGGTGCATTTTTGTTCCACTCAGACGTCTATTCCCTTTAAAAAAAAATAAATTTGTTTATTTTAAGCCTTAATTAGGGTCATGTCATTAAATAACAATCAAAATGAATAAATCTAAAACAATATCAACTAACACAAAATATCATTATGTATACAATGAAACTGCTATGCGAAATACAATCACATATACACTTAAACTGATGCGATATGTTTATCTACATGAAAGCAATAACCAAATTGACAAACCAATTTGATCTATACTAACATTTAAAACTAAGGTGGCACGGTAAATTTATTTTTATACAATTCACTGTAGCCAAGGAATGTGTGTCTTCGGAACTCAACTATAGCATGGTTATAAAAAGTTGCATTTCTAATATATGTAATGTTTTGCAATTTTCTGTATATTAATTATAGCACTAGTTTTGAAAAGAGTTTATTATGTTCCTGGCATACCCATGTCAATTTAATTTTTAATTTATATCCATCATTTTCAATTCCTTTAAAAGTCAATAGATCAAGATCAATGAACTGTATTGTTAAAATACTAGTATTCAACGAATATTTGAAAGACCATCAACAATTCATTTTTGGGGGTTACATAAGATTATTGTGCTACGATTGACATGTGTGTCAGTGGATATGGAACCTGATTTTATAGAGATGATAGAAGGCATATATCAAGAGGAAAAACACCGAATAAATGAAATATCATTTTTTGCACTGCCTCGATTTGACAGTACAAACTATTTGACTTCTTTGGAGCTGCCTCGTATAATTGTATAACAAACTGGAAGAAGAAATGTTTCTGCAGGGATTATTAGTTTTAGGCAGGGATGCGCTCTGATCTTAGAATGGTTGATGTGCAAAATAATTATTATCTTGTGTATTTTTAGCAATGTAAATAATAATTCATAAGTCAATTGATATGACATAGTTTAAATATTCTTGCTCAGGATGACTGATGCAAATGCACAAGCGTCTTCGGTTTTAAGGAAATATAAAATAATTAAGATATATTACAGCGTAAACAGGAAAAATTTAATATTTTCGTTGTCCATTAGTATCTTGTAGACAAGAACATTGGAAATACCGTGTCTTATCGCTTTAATGATAACATATTATTGTAATATCACAAGGAAAGTTATGAATTTCTAAACCTGAATTAAACAAGATGCCCACATCGCTCACCTGAGCAACAATGGCTTTATTTGGGTGTTTAAAGGACAATGTGAAAAATGGCCCCTCGGTAAATTAACGAAAAATAAATATCCGAACTTTTCACTTCTTTTTGCATATACTTAATCTTTGACATATGTTCCTTTATGGAATACCATTTCTGCCGAAAATAAGAAGAGACTATGCTAGATATATAAATCAATTTTCAGTAGAGGTACTGATTAAACAGAATGAGCATTTAATTTTCCAATTTATATTTTCCTTTCCATAAGGATGATTTGGGCTAGATTACGTTGAATTTGACTCAGTAGTTCTTGAGAAGAAGATTTTTAAAAACGCACTCCCTTTTTTTACAGTTTCAAGTTTTTCTACGCTTTTAATAAAAACTGACCTTTTATTTCTGCAATTTATATTAACTTTTCCATAGGGACCCTTTGTGCCAAATTTGATTGAAATTGGCCAAGTGGTTTTAGAGAAGAAGTTCAAAATGTGAAAAGTTTACAGACGGACAGCAGACGACGGACAAAATGTGAACAGATTAGTTCACTTGAGCTTTGGCGATTTGTTTAGCATCATGGTGCCTTCGCATGGCAGATCATCCCCCGTATTATCCGGATATATTATATACATATAAGGAAGTCATAATGACTACCCGGCGATCATATTAAATTAAGATGAATAGCTTTAAATCCCATACATGTATATATTAATATTTCCTATTCTGTTTGTTTTTAGCTTCAATGTTTACTCTTTGTTTAAATTACAAGAATAATGTTGTGGCGTAGAATTCATGTTTCCTTGAAATTCATTATAACGGAAAATAAGATATCATTAATTGTACATCGTACAAAATGTTTACTTCCTGTGATCATTGAAATGATAAAGTATATTATTATATATTTTCATTTGCAAATATGTTTCCTTATATGAACCTATAGAATAGCGAAAACGTTCAATTCTGTATGAACGACTCGTGACGTCACAACGATCATAGCACGCGCTTATCGCTTGTCGCTTGGATTATTGTAAACATAAATTCTCGGATATTTTAACAGTTCTGAACAATTTGTCTCTCTCAAACGTAAATATAAGTAATAAACAGCAATGTTAAAAAGTTCACTGGGATATGAAGTTGGTTGGTACGTGATCAAATCTACTGAGAAGCCCTTCGGGCTTCACAGGATTTGATCACGTGACCAACCAACTTCATATCCCGGTGAACTTTTTAAATTGCTGTTTATTTGTTAATTATTTTTCTATAGTAGAAAGTATCATAGGTTTTGAAAGAAATAGTTTAGCATCTTATATTATCAAAATTATCAAGTGTTTTCAAGGAACTAGTTTAGCCCTATATATTAAATAAAATTATCACTTGTTTTGAAGGAAATTGTGTAGCATTATATATTATCAAAATTATCAACAAGATCATTATGGCGTCATGGCATTTGTTATCTGTGAAGACACACACACACACACACACACACACACACACACACACACGTTATTAATGCTCAGCAGATTCAAATTATGTTTAGATTTGAACTAGAATGACGAACAGTAAAATACAGACCTGAGTCATTTCAATATTTTATTCATCATCATTATAATCTTTGAACTGCTCAATATGGTTACCTATCGCACACAACACTGGTATACAGGTTATTATAGATGTTTTGATAATTTCATTGCCCAAAGGCGATGTCTGAGGTAATAAGTGACAGACGCACGTGTTCACAACAATGGCTGTGATAGTACCACAGAGGTGTTAAAAAGATAAGTACCCCTTTCTCACATAGAAATAGTCTAGAAAAAAAGTACGGATCAAATTTGTCAAAATACAACAATCACGAAAGTATTTCTGTTGACTTTAACTTCCACAATTTGTGTGCGGGAACGATTTTAATAAAAAAAAAACAAAATACTGTATTTCAACTTGGTTTACTCTTACTTTGTTTTAATTTTCGTTTTTCATGAGTTATATATATATGTAATAATCAAAATGTATACACATGTAGAGTATTCTTCAAAAAGTTGTTTGGAAAATCATATTATGAGTCATAAAATAAACTATGGATGATATCTGTTACTGCATGTAAAAAGAATAAATGACTTTTGAGAGGCGAATTTGAATAAGAGGCCACCTGTCTTAAGTGGCCACTTTCACAGTTTTGCCCGAGGTGGTCTCCTAAAACAGTTTTGATTTAATTATTATATAATATCAGCAAAAGGGCTCCTTATTGTTTAGTATATACTATTTATACTAATATTTAATGTAAACATATTATGTGTGGTAAATTACTTTGAAAAATTATCAATTTTGATAAAAAGCTGAGACGTGTTTCTTTTAATTAGGTATAATTTAATTAAGATGGAACCCTGTGTGTAGAATATACTTTTTAAATTTAAAATTTCATGATCATTTGGTCAAAAACATTTCATGAAATAGATATAAGATTTGAATGTTGATGCCCTCTAAAGCGCCATTACTCGATAATAGAAAACGCAGAGCTCGTTAAATGCAAATTAAATATTTTAATAAACCATAATAGATCCTTTATGTTTTGTTACAGATTCACGTCTGATCCAATAAACCCACATCAACCAATTCACGTGTCGACTAGATTGCTAACTACAAATCAGATGGAGGCAATTGTCAGTCGTTCAGAAGAGGAACGCTCGACTGAAGAAGGAAGTAGAAATCTACAAACAATTCAAAGTTATTTAACAACCCTGGGTATACGCTTGTACTTATTAATGAGCAGATAAGCAATAAAACAATTCTGCCCGACTAGGTGGGATGATGGAATTGCGTCGTAGACGGAAAGATTTCTTCTAACGAGAAAACAACCTTGCAGGCTGAAACTTTTGTAACTAAAAAGACAAATGCATGACATTATAGATTACCGTATCCTCCTAATGAAAAGTGGAGTAACTCTTTTTTCAAAGACTGCACGAAAAAAAAGATATGTGGTAGGCTGCTGCTGAAACATCATTTACATTTAATAAAAAGTTTGATTTGTGGCATAACCCTTTTTTAAAGGCTACACGTGATAATATGTCTGTGGTATGTTAGTGCTGAATGTGACCGAATGTGAAGATTCATTTGATGCATGGCTTCTATTTTTATATCCTTTCATTTAATAGCATATTTCGTTTTTCTTCGAAACATATTGTTCATTTGTTTTTCGGGAATTTGATTCAACTCGTTTGAAGTAATTTACATATATTATGCTGTTTAACACACTGGTAACGGATAGGAATCAAGAAAAGTTTTTTTTTAATGAAGTACTTATTCAATGTAAACACAAATAATGAACCATTGTCAGTTCTATATGTTAAATAGACGTTTTTGACATATAACCCATCTCTCTTTAATGTGTGTTATATCAAACTTGAAGTGGGTAGATGGTCGCGGCAATTGTTAGACTAATCTGAAGTTCTTTAAAAGAGGACCATTATATTAAAATATAGGGTTCCCAAATTATAATGGTAAAAAGCATGTATTTTTTTCTTATAATAATAGTTTATAGCTATACTAATCATACGGTTTGACTAAATGCAACTTTGAATGATGTTTAATCCTCTATATCGTTTTCATTTTTTTTTATTACAGAATGGCGTGGCTGTAATTCTAAGAGCATTTACATATTTTTTCCCCAATTTTTCTCCATTATACATGTACTGCATACCTATCATGTGCAATATTAGCTTGAATAGATATGACAATTCAACATGTATAATTATATTTATTTGTCTAAGCAATAAAGAAAAAAAAAATCAACCAATCAGCCGAGGAATCGCAGTTTTGAAATAGCGAGTTATTGCCCTGAACACAAGAAATGCGCAGCACAGATGCTAAATTCATCTCTGAATTTATCGTGTGAAACATAGGGCAATCATAGATACGTTATACAGACCCTGAAACGTGCTACTACACCTCTAAAACGAACCGTACCGTTCCGTGCAAGAAACGAACCGTACCGTTCACAAAACGAAACGTACCGTTCACAAAGCGTACCGTACCGTTCACAGAACGAACCGTACCGTTCACAAAGCGAACCGTACCGTTCACAAAACGAACCGTACCGTGCAAAAAGCGTGCAAGATAATTTATGCAAGACCCGCCTCCAAACGGACAAAAAAGCGTACCGTACCGTGCAATAAGCGTGCAACTTCCATATACGGCTTATTGACCTAATGTCTTTCGATGAATACGGACGGAGATTATCGATGACCAGATAAGTTTAATATTTTGCTAGAATTTTTTAATACGGGATTAGATAACACATACTAAGATTTAAAACTGTTATTTTTATTTAAACAGTTACAAAAATGTTTTAATTTAATTTCCTTTCTTAGACCGTAATCATTTCTTTGGTTTTCGACAAAACCTGCATCGTCGATTTCTTAAACATTGTAAACTATTAATGTTTACACAATTCGTGGTTGTACTATTTTGATTATTTTTATGAAATGTTTCAAACATTGGGTACATACTGGACTTTACATAGCTTTAAGTCATTCTCAGGAGAGAGAGAGAGAGAGAGAGAGAGAGAGAGAGAGAGAGAGATCGTTACCTGAGACGTGAAAAAAATAGCGTATGTTTAGAAATAAATACATTATGGCTAAACAAGGGTTGAAATATATATAATTTTATATCCTTTTCATATTAAAAAAAAAATGCCGACTTAAGTTACGCGGACCCAGAAAATTGTCGGGGCCTCCAACGTGAAGTTAAATTTTTGTGATCTGAAATCGTAAATGGGTACCTTTTAATTTATTTGTTCTTAGATAAATTCAAATTAATTTACCAAATATATTTGTTAATCAATTGATATATTATCAAAATTCAAATCAATTTAAGTCATGTGCTTTTTTCCTAAACAGACGTGATGTTGTAACTGACGATCCGATTAAAATGTCGGGAGCTTGCCTTAACGTCTTATTTTCTGTTATCGGAAAAACCCTTTTGATAGAACACCTTTTGATTTGTTAATTAATTTACAGCTAAACTTTAAACCAATTAAAAATGAGAAAAGAAAACATTTCAGATCATGTTTTTAAATATATGTAGATGTGCTACGGTAAATGACAACCACATATTACCGGTGACTCGAATGATTTGTATTTCAGCTATTTATGTAGCAATAAATAAACAAAAAATCACTCTTATATGATAAATTATAGATAAATATATGTACAAAATCTTAGTAAATTAAATGCAAGCATTGAACGAAAAAAAGTACACGCATTCCATAAAATTACGTTCATCTTTATTTCCCGCATAGCTGGTAATGGCGTCGTTATTTCACATGAACAAAAATCACTCGTGCGATACATGTGTACAGAAGCTGATCAGAAACACAACAGCGTCTTTCATCTTGGGTTGTATACACAACAGGTCTTATTGTCTTATTTTATTGTACTTTACAACTAACTCTGTATATTTGGACGCTTAAACAGGTGTACACGAGATGCCGGTATTCACACATTTCCACGGACACCTGTTAGGCAACTCATCACAATCTGTCGTGTGTATAGTCTGAATATATCTTACTTCTACTTTGTTAGTTTCATGGCTGTTCTTAATCTCTAAAAAAACAAAAGAACTGTCTGTAGATATGTACACAAACAACTACACGTAAGACTATCGGCGCGTGGATCCGTAGAACAATTCAGCGACTCTATACATGCGGGATTTTCACAAAATATTAACTTGCGATAAAAATATCATTTACCGGGTACATTAATGTACCAAAAAAATGATTAATTACATTGTTAATAGTTGAATGTGATAATAACATTTTGCAAGTGTAAGCACAAACACAGCTCTTTTAAAATTTATTTTCAATCTAATATGTGTGATGTGAAATAGCGTCGAAATTTTAACCGTCGAGATCAATCTGAATACACCGTCTACTGTACAAACTTTTAGTCATTGTGTTGAAATCGTTGTGAAAACCATGAGTCTAAAATAAATGAATTAAATTCATACAAATAAAAATCTAATAATTCCAAATTGTTTGTACACACACACACACACACACACACACACACAGAGAGAGAGAGAGAGAGAGAGAGAGAGAGAGAGAGAGAGAACGAGAACTTGTGTGTTGATTATAGTACTTAAATTAATTTTTTATCACTGAACTATATTATTTCGCTTTAGGTTTCTATAGTCGGTCATTTCAGCGGGATTTTATTTCAGGACTCCACGTGTTTCGCCTGTCAATCAGTTTAAGTATAACAGTACAGATCACGCCATGCGCCGCGTGCTACTTGGCTCCTCCTATATAACGAATGAAAACGTTTTTGTTTTATGTTTTCTTAAATCCTTATTTAAAAGAGTGTTCCTATTTAAAATTATTCAACAATAATTTCCTTCCGACTTCATGATTATAACTCATGTACTGGCGATCAGACTCTCTTTCCCTCGCTGTCGTATTATTTTTGTTACTAGATAAATTCTTAATATATTTATCACCTTTAACACCCATTTGTTGATTTCCGGGTATTTTTACGTGTCCTGTTTACAACAAGTATGTGTGTAAAAAGGTAAATAAAATATAAACAGGTTAGTCAGCATTTGTAAAACGTCAGCTTAATCGCATGCATACAGTGAAGAGCGGACACTTGTTCAACAGAATGATAAATATCGCCATTAAAAGCTATTGACTTGTTGTGTATATATCCAGTTGTGTACATATCGAAAGAAATATGTTACATGTACATGTACAGTTTAACGGAAAAACAAAAACTAATAGTCATATTTTGAATATACACGCGATCTTAGTTCAGATAAGAGAAGCGATGACGGGTTACATCACGATGATCTGTGTATACGAACAAGTGCAGAAAATCATAGAATCAATATTTAAATGAATAAAAATTCGTGTCAAAAAACTATATAACAGTTGATTTCAAGATTTCTTATCTGAAATTCATTGTTTATCTTATCATTAACTGCGTGTAATTTTACATCGTCTATTCACTAGGGGAATTTGATCGGCAATAGTACTACAGCAGAACGCAATAAAGAATGATCATACGAATTATGATTAAGAAAAAGAAAGATACTTGTAAAAATAACAACTAGCCGAGAATCAAGACAACGATAAAGGAAACTAAAGAAATATCGGAATTAAGTCGGGGCAATTTTTCATAGCAAATTCAAATGGATTAGAAATATTTAATGACTTCAATTCAAGTAAATGTATAGAAATAAAAACTTAAGATGCTTTGTAAAATTATCGACAGCTCGCTGAATTAACAAAAATATATCGGATTAAAGTCAAACAGTTCTTTTAATCTATCTTAATGATTACATTTATCTAAAATTAAATGCTGATAATAACAGACTAATCAAAATTAAAACTACCCTCCGCTTCCCGGTTGTCACTGAGTACACGTTTCAGGCAACGTATCAAAAACGGGGGAACGGATGGAAGTTCCGATTTTAAATAGATTGAAATACATTTGTAATATATCATATAAATAAAGAAAAATTCTTGTCAAAATTACCACCTTGCTGAAGTAGATCGGGGGAAAACTAAACAAAATTATATCGAGAAAAATCAAAGCGTTCAGGCCACGCCTACCTCATTAATAAAGCGCGCAAACCGTTCACAAAGCGTGCAGCTATTTTTAGCAAAGCGTACCGTGCAAGAAGCGAACCGTTCCGTTCACAAAACGAACCGTACCGTTCACAAAGCGAACCGTACCGTTCACAAAACGAACCGTACCGTTCACAAAGCGAACCGTACCGTTCAAAAAGCGTAACGAACCGAACCGTGCAACTGGTGTAGTAGCACGTTTCAGGGTCTGTACAAAAAAGCGTTTGTTTGATTTATATACGTTTTGTAATCGTAAACTTATGTTAAAAATTATCATACCAAAAAAGAAAAATATTTTTCCTCTAATTTCTAAACACTGCCTTATTTCTATTTCAATATAATCGCAATTTAATTCTCTTAATATATGTGTATAGACATGCTGAGAGTCTATCTGTGGTAGAGTCAGGTATATGACATTCCTACTAGCTTTGGCTAGTGTGTTTACCCTTCAGCTCGATTGGTAGAGTGCTGGATTTGCATGCCAGAGAACCCGGGTTTAAACCCCAGCAGATGGAATATCTGTCCCTTTTACATATATATCGTTTGAGAAGTCCTAGGCTAATATGCTCTAAGCAGTACTACTTAACCATGTTTTGAAGGACATCATGGTGTATAGGCGTGACTGCAGCATTATAGTGTCACACTGACAACCAAAACTTGGCCCACAGTCAACAGAATTTTCAAATCCTTTATTTGAAATCCTTAATGTTTAATGCATTTTCCATTTAGAGAAAAGAAGAGTTAATAACATTCTTCATATCATGATCACATGGCGAAAACAAAATTCTATAATGCAATTTAATACGATGTGTAACGATGCTGTTAACAACGCATAGGCAACTACAAGTTAGGATTTATTGTGACATTGACTTGATCCATTCTTTCACTATATGCATCAATCAGTGGTAAACACCATTTATTGCGATCTAATAATGATAACTTCAGATAAATAACGAATATAAAAATTAATTAAAAATTTAAACATAACCAATAATGAATGATATATGTGTCTCATTTCTAAATTGCTCCATCATTGTATTTTTAGGGAAACTTTTCCTTTAGTATAAGCACATAAATTACAGTAATACTTCAAAAAATAATAACAGAATATGTTTTTTTTTCCTTTCTGGCTGCTGATTTGTATAACGATGTCAAACAATGACTTCAGTGGTTTCAAAGTTCATGTTATGGTCACTTCCAGCACTCTCGTCATTGGCGAAAGTCTCCTATCCGTACTGCTGAAGGTACATGTGACGGAGGATTTTTCACAGAAAGGTGCAATTCTGGAGCTTCAATTCTAGCTGTAAAAGAAATAAAACACATTTTTTTTATATACTGACTGCATTTTACCAATTTTCAAAGAAAAAATACAAACAAAAACAAAACTCATATTTCCGATTCACTACAAGATATCTGATGACCACTTAAAAAAACAAAAAGAACCAAAAAAATCAATAAAAAAACATGCATTTTTACAGAATAATTTTCTTTGGAAGAAAAAAAAATTATTCTTACCTGATAAAAATTAAGTATTGCCAGTGGTAAAAGACCTAGCAGGTGCTCGTCTCTATTTAACAGTGCTGACAGTTAACGTTTAACAGAGAGCAAGACTAGGTCATATCAAAAATAAAATGTTGGTTGTTTGTAATGAAGTGGTTAATATTTATAATTATAAAGGAAAACACGCTATGTAGATAAAGTTAATTTCTACTACAACTAAGTTTTCATGTTCTAACATACGGTAAAATATATGTCAAGGGGCGTGGAAGACACTTGGTAACAATATCTACTACAATGATATATTGGGTGGTTGATTCTGTGTTTATTGATTTCCAAAAAAAACAACCCAAAAAACAAAAGTTTTAAATACTTTGAACGCTTTAAAATATTTCAAAATAGAGTTGTGTATTTTTAGTTTGATATTGATGTATGCATCTTACCAAATAATAAACATGTTAAATAACAATTAATATCACTTACATCTTATAAGAAAATGGTTAACAACGAAAACCTAAGATCACTTATTATGAAAGGACCAACATTTAGGAAGCTTAGATCCTTCACATGGCATCGTAATTTTATACATATCATGAATTCTGTTGAAGATTACGCCAAATGATGGGCAAAATTTGAAAAAACGAAGTTATTGATACCTTGTCAGAGTGGGTTAAAAGTATCAGATGTATAATGAAATATCGTATTAAACGACTTAGAGGCCAAATGAAAATCATCTATCCTTCTGTTTTCAATAAAGCAAAAGTGAGGAAAGAACTAAAAAGATGGCACGATCGGTATGTACTGGCCCCTGCTGATAAGGCAGGTAACAACATTGTTTGTAAGGCACACTATATTTATTGCATTATTTAAGAACTAGGTTTCAATTCTACATATAGTAATCCTACTTACACCCATAGCAGCCTTCCCAAGCAGGAAATACTTCAAAATCAAAAATCGGTTTTTGATATATTTAATATCTCCGAAAAACAAAATGAATTTGATTTACCTTATTTGTACTGGATTTCAAAGCTTCACAAAAGTCCTTACAAACAGAGATATATAGCAGGTTCCAGGAAATGTTCTACATAACCTCTTTCTTTACTCCTTACTAAAATTATTACAGTAGCAAAGGAGAAACTTCTGTACAACAATATACTCAAGATTTGAGGTCACAAAATCTTAGCAAAATCAATAAGATCAAAACGTGCGATTTTTCAACGCTTTATACAACCATTCGCCATGACAAATTAAAATATAGGCTTTTTGATATCATCGCCAGTTGTTTCTTCAATAAAAATGGAACTCGTTAGATGCTTACCTTGTCACTGGAAATCTAAAAAAAAATATTGTTAAAAACCATTCTGATTGCACACACAAGTGCTCTGAAGTACTCTGAAGTTGACATCGAAAAAATACTTGAGTTTCTGATAGACGATATCTATGTAGTTTTTGGAAATAAAGTCTTCCAACAATCTGTTGGAATTCCCAATTGAACCAATTGTGCCCCATTGTTAGCAGACCTATTTTTGTATTTTTATGAAAATTTGTACGTGAAAAAAAAAATCACTCACTGTAACCTTTAACTCAACATTCAGGTATATCAACGACGGATTATCAATTAACAATTGTTATTTCCATACTTACGCTGACTCGATATATCCCAGTGAACTGCGTCAGAGTCTGCGTCATCTGTTTCATATTTGGATATTTTACTGGAAATAAACATTGATGGTAACCTAGCAACAAACTTTATGATAAACGTGATGACTTCAATATTTCCTATAGTCAAACTTCCTTACTAATGTAGCAATATACCTTCATCACCTGCATATGGTGTTTTTGTCTCTGAGTAAATTCAATACGCAAGGGCATGTTCTTCGTATAAACAGATTCTAAGACAAGGCAAGCTACTGACAAACATGTTAATAAAACAGGACTATCAACCTTCTCGTTTGAAGTCATCTTTTCGTAAGTTCTATGGTCAATACAACGACCTTATCAGCAAATACAATCTTCAACTGAGTCGCATGTTGACTGACTTTTTTCATACTCATTGTTAGACCATAATTAATCATCTAATTGTCTACGGACTTTTCAGTTTTTTCCCCGATTACGACAAAGAGCACACGGCGGGTTTGACTGGTCAGCAGAGGATGCTCACTCCTCCTAGGCACCTGATCCTACCTCTATATTTTTAGAGGTCCGTGTTGCTCTGTTTGAATTTGTATTTCGTTTTATGGATTTTGAGATGGTTAATAGTTTGTTATTGTCATTTTTCATTTACAATATAAGAATGAGTGTTATAATAAGTCTTATATATTACGCTCGTCGGTATCAGAGTATATAAACAATTCATACAAGTAATTCAGCAGTAACTAATTTGTTAAGTCATTCTTTTATTTATTTTTTTTTTTTTTTGGTTTTAATTAACTATATCGTTTTAAACCGATTTAGTTAAACAACATACATTATATTATATTCGTAAAATCAGCAGGTATCTACACCTTTTTTTAAATTAAGGTTGATGTCAATTAATCTTCTAACCTTTTAAATAAAATAAGAAGGCATGAAACGTCAAAATAAATCACAATAATATAAAGACTTGATTTATATCCACCAGAGCGTCTTCTAGAAAACTATGAAATAATTGTCTGCATGGTCCCGAATATATTCAGTTAAATAGCATCTACTATATTTTCATTTTTAGTTTTAAATTATGTTCATACCAGTTTTCTAGTGACCAAACGGGTCACCATTCGTGTAGCTAGAGTACATTTTTGATTAAGGACTGAATAAATCGGAATGTCTTAACATAACTAAATTAACAAATTATATATTAAGGAGGTATAACAACTTTAAAATAAACTAAGAGCGTCCAATATCAAAGATCAAAAGCATAGGTTTTGAGATGGTTGGGTTTTTTTATGAGGCAACATCACTTAATTGCTTACAAAAACAGAGAAATAATTTATAAACCTATGGAATAAAAAACTATAAAACAGTTGTTTAAGAAATACAGTATATTGGAATAAGGTTTTATGTTATGCATTCCATGTAAGTCATAATAATATGCATTATTAAAAAAAACAAAAAAACAACAAAAATCCAAGAAACAAACAAAAAAACAAAACAATATAATTCAAAACAAAGCATGAACACTTACCCACGATACACTGGGTGTATTATCCCTGGCGGGTTTATGCATACTTGGTAACTCCATACACAAACTCGATAACGTGCAGTTTTGCACAAATGTATTTAATTAAAGACTAATCGAGTTCATTCAGATTTTTTAGAAAAAAATACTAAAAAGTCCGGTATATACTAAATATTAACATATGATATTGCATTAGACAACCTATATCAACACAGACTGAGGAACAATGTAAGCACGTACTTGTAAACAAACCATTGGCATATGATGTATTAAAACAGACACGCATTCTTATTGCCAACGAAATACTGTATAAGGTAATTTAAGAATTCCTTATGTTATTGATAAATATGTTAAGTATTAAAAACATATCTAATTTCATTACTATTTATTACTTTTTTTTAAATTTTCCATTTAATAGTATTTTTGCACTGAATTGAAATTTATCGACGTTTTCAATAACAGTATTATTATTTTTTTTTATCCAAAAAAAGCCACAAACTAATTTAATAAAAAGTATGTACATGTATGTAAAAAACTTACTTTTTTGACAAAAGTGTCCAATCCAGCCAGGACGGCAGCCATAATCACATGAACCACTGACATCGTTACAACCATCACATGTGTAACTGTTGACACATTTCTCAGAACAGTCTTGTCCAAAATATCCAACGGGGCAAGCTGACATGGGCAACATACGTAATGCAATTAGTATTAATTACTACTTATTAAATCATTCATTTTATAATATATACCTATCTATCTATCTATCTATCTATCTATCTATCTATCTATCTATCTATATTTATCTATCTATCACCTTAATTATCAAATATATCAATGTGTATATCTATGTTAATGTATATTAGGGTTATACTTCCACTTACGTGTTTTACACAAGTCTCCTTGATAATCAGCATCACATCCAGTCAAACATGTCCCATTGATATTGGAACACTGGTTGACGTCACGACAGTGTCCACATTGTTCACCGCATTCGGATCCATACATTATTTTATCACAAGCTAAAGAGAAAGCAATATTTGTATTAATGATGCTGAAACAATGTCAAACAGGTGAATGAACCGCAAAACCTTGCTATTAAATTTATCTTCAGTACATTTTAGTTAACATTGCGTTGCCTTCATTGCGAATATTCATCTACTTCATATTCCAAATTACTGATTTTTGCAGCGTAAACATATCTTTCCATTTCTATATAGATCTTAAAAATAAATACCTGCATGATTTACAGAGGTATCCGTGATAACAAATATATGTTCATTACTTAAAAAATAATGAAACTAATCACTTACATGTTTTACACAAGTCCCCTTGATAACCAGCATGACACCCAGTGAAACAAGTTCCATTGATATTGGAACACTGGTTGACGTCATGACAGTGTCCACATGTTTCATTGCATTCAGAACCATAAGATCCTCTGTCACAAGCTATCGATTCAATTCGTCATCAGTTTATGTTTATACATATATGTATAATAGAATAATGATGACTGTAATTCAATCAATATTAACTTATTCAGGTGTTAGTTATTTTAGCATAAATGTTAATTTAATATTTATAAACATTTCATAGGTAATCACTGTATTTCCTAATAGCCATGATACGTATAGATGACATGATCATCTAATCAATCAATATATAAAGTGACCCGTTTATTCTGATAAAGATGCTGTGACATGTAGAATGATAAATTTATTATAATTCAAAATATATTAATAAGTCATTAAAATTTATTCAACCTTTCACAAAACCAACATAAACATTAAAAAAAACCTTATCAAATGCGTTATTGTTTACTACATCCTTATTTCTAAAAGATACAATATGGGTTAAAAAAACTATTATGCAATGCTTTTGATCAACGTACAGTACTCTGAACAATTAACAAAATTAAATGTACACAAAAGGAAAATCTAAAGGTTAAAATAAATTGATTTGTAATGCTTCGATCAATACACTTACATATTCTACACAAGTCTCCTTGATAACCAGCATCACACCCAGTCAGACATGTTCCATTGATATTAGAACACTGGTTTACATCACGACAGTGTCCACATGTTTCATTGCATTTAGATCCATACGACCCTCTGTCACAAACTGTAAATTAAATTCATTTTTGTTTAATAGTTATACTAGCTAGATTAATAAAGTAAAGCTTTGTTTCAATACTGGTAAAAACAAATTCGTATAATTTTATCTTTCAAAAACACAATATGTTGAAGCTTATGAAACATGTATCTCATCTAAAAAGCCATGGTTCATCTTGTTGACATGGTTATCAGACAAGTAAGAATTATACGATAGCTTGCAATCTGCACAATTAACACAAATGAATGTGTGGAAAAAGTAGCATTCACATGTTAACAATGCAGTAAAATGTATATTTAGCTTGCACACTAGTTGGTAGATAACAAGCAATCGTGGACCTTAAAAGGCGTTGGTTTTTTTTTTTCCTACAGTATCCATACTATTACATGCCGATTTACTTGGTCTAGCTGCTGTCAAGTCACGCCCAAAACAATAAATAAAAACTCACGACCATGTAAAATACATATACTGAAAGTTGATTTTATAAGTGTTTATCATTCGACTCACTTTACATACTCTCTCCCGAGTTTTAGCTTCCACCACTTTTCTTTTCGCTTGATATTTCGATAATCATAAATACCTTTGTGCTCAAACTACGTTCATCAATAAATATAAAAAATGTCCAGATTTTCCTTTTTGAAACGCCCCCTCTACTGCTTCAGGCTTCAATACACAACCCAAAATAGAAAGTCTACTGGGATTTTGCATTGCATTAGCCATGACATAGCCCGGATGATAACGTTTAAAAATGTGCGAGGTATTCCAAGTGAGTTCCGAATGGTAAAAAGATGTAAACATTTTCCCATTATAAATCGCCATAAGAAATTTGTTTTCGTTCCTGTGAACTTTTATTTTTGAAAAATGATAATGTGTCAATAAGGATCTCTTGGATTTTTTCCCTTTCTCGATTTCAATTGTATTTCTTTCACGGGTATGTGTATTTTTTTTTAAATTAAAAATCATCAACAACTGATTTATGCAATAACTTGGGACAGACTAAAGTTTTTCTTAAGTTCTCTTTATAACCAGCATCACAACCAGTCAATATTTAAACACTGGTTTACGTCAGGACGGTGTCCACATGTCTTTTTGAATTCGGAACCATAAGTTCCACTGTCACAAGCTATAAATTGAATTCATTTTTGTTTAAGTTAAATAGTTGAATTGTAAAATAAATACAACGATGTTAAATTTATCTATCTATTTATATTACCGTGATTATAATTCATTGTATTTTATAAGGTTGTGGCAACATAATGTTTAATTAGTCATCATTCCTTCCAACGAGTTGTATTGTCTTCTTTTGTCTGTTGTATTCTTAACTGTATTACATGATGTGTTTTTGCATAATAATTTGTCATTAAGTGGCTTAATAAATATGGTGTGCTGTAATGTGTCAAACGGATCAACATTACATCACCTATCTATATAGAACATATAATTGAGAGTTCATTAATTCAAAATAAAAGACAATTACAAAATCTTATTTTTCATTCTTTCTTACAATTGTACAACTTGGTATAGAAATAGTAATCAAAGTTCAGAATCTAAGAATGATTACATTTTTGGCGGACTAGTAAGAAAATATAATATGCATTTGTAAATTAAAATGACGGAAGATTTAAGAACTTTAATTTGATATTTTGAAACAATACCATTAATACTTCAGATTTTAACTAATGTAAACAAATAAAAAGATACTTGGGATGTGTAAAGAATAACATTACCGGTTCTTTATTCTTTCTAAGTGGTCAATGTGTTAGCTACTATAATTTTATAGCGAGAGGGGTATGTCCCCGGCGTGAAGCGCTGGCAAGAAAAGCGAGCTCTAAAAACCAGTGTGTGGAAAGAAAAAAAAACTGTCATTAAAGAAGCTGGATGGTTAACAGATCAGCTCTACCTAAGGTTTGAGATATGATTTGTTGAGCTGTAAACTGTTATTTAGTTTAGAAAAATATATGTATTAACACACGTTTAGTTCAATATGCAGTGGATATCACTCATGTAATAAATGTTTGATATTCCACTGTGTGTTCTTACACCACATGGAGTCATTATTAAACATTACGTAGCTTTAGGCAGTTGAATGACGTAGAATGAAAAAGTAACAAAATAATTTAGTTAAAAGGTATGCAGTTATAAATGTAAAGAGTTTAATGCTGTTTCATTTTTTTTTCATAAATTGATAAAAATATGTTAAAAAATAAAATTATTGTTTGTTAATCTTCAAGGAATTTTTTTTTCATGCGTAAAGTTGTTGATGTCGTGTAGTGAATGTGGTGTGCGGTTCACAACTATAACGTTTACAGATTGAGGTTTAACAAAACATTGGGTAAAACATGTGATATAAAGAATCTCTCATGATTTGCGATGCATATGATTTTTACCCAACTTGTTGTGTGTTTTCTATTCGCGTGCCAAGGCTCGGGGATAGAAAACGCACAACTCGTTTAATAAAAATCATATATAATCGCAAATAATAAGAGATCCTATATATATATATATATATATATATATATATATATATATATATATATATATATATATATTTTTATGAATTTTTGATCTTTTTATATATTTCTTATACAGAGCTCTTCTTCTAAAGGAGAACAATGTAGCTTAAAATCACCACGACCATCGAGCCCTTTTAATCCTGACTATAATTGAACTAGTATTCGAAACGCGTTAAGACGTTAATTGTTCTTATACTCCATGGTCAGGTTTATTGTGTGTTTTTGAACATTGAATGTCGTAGATTTCCAATGAAAACATATCGAAAAATTTACACTAAAATTAATACATAACTTTTTTGTTGAATCAAACACAGAATATCCTAAATCATATTTAAATAAGAAATTATGTATAAATATTCTTGAAAGATAGTTAATTACATACGTCACACTGTTAATTGCAATGTTTGAGATGTAAAGATTGTAGGCGTACATCTTTTTTTTTTTTTTTTACATATTTTGTTTTCTTTAGAGTTGCACATAAGCATATTTACCTAGTTCACATCGGTGACCTTGGTATCCAGGTTTACACCCCTGACAGGTGCCAGTCTCAATGTGACAGTACTGACAGTTGACGTCTGGACAGGGGAGGGTATTGTTTGACCCATAACATCCCGTAGCAGGACATCCTTTGATTTAAATAATATAAGTGATTAGTAAACCTGAATAGCATTAATTTGATGATATGTTTATTCTATGTATATTTTATTAAATAAAATAATTTACTTCGCAGAACAGTTAAGGCAACATTTTGCTTTCAAACACCAGTAAAAGGAGGTCGTTTATTTAAGCTTTATTTTTTCGGCATAATGAATTTTTCTGAACTATCTTTTGATTGATTTGCAAACATATGTGTCACCTTAACTTGACCATGTCTTCATTTGTCTGTCACTTGACTTTTTTGTGTCACGTGGACGTCTTTTAGACAAGAAACCTCAATGCTAATTTGAGACAAAAAAGACAAGTGCAAGACAAACAAAGTTTGGAACTATAAATATGCCTACTTATTCAAAATTATCTATACATCATAGAAATCAATGTTCGGTCAGTTGTAAAGTTCGTTTATTATGCAAAATTCTGGGAAATCTGGCTACTTGTTGCAAATATAGCGCATTTTTGTACATTTTGACTAAAACTACAAATTAAACCTTCATCTCTCAACAAATGAGCATCAGTTTTCATTAAGTACACGTAAAAAGGAAGAAAATCATACCAAGTTCAATAATATCTATAGCCGCCTTGCCCTTGTCTTTTTGCATTTAATTTGTCAATCAGGAAGTTCTCTCAAATCAATACGCATTTCAAATGCACAGGTGATCCCAAAAGGGGATCTAACTCTTTAAGCGATAACTCTTCTGAAATAGGCGAGGTGTTATTCTATCACCTAATCCGAATTTATTTTGAGATATATTTTATCAGTACATTTTGCAAATTATTTTTTAAACATAGTGTTTTTGTTTTATCTATTCAAAAAGGGACAATAGGGTTACGATGAATCGCCCGCATTTCCTCTGTCATAATTAAAGATGTAAACAAAAATAGGTGTGCATCATTTTTTTAGGTTACTGCTTGCGCGGAATTAGTAATTTCTTAATTTTTGACGGAAGAAAAGAAAAATATATGAGACCTAATTGTGCAAAATTATTTGAGGGTTGGGTTGGGTCTACAATAAGAAGGACACATGTTATAAATTTTCTCATAATATAAAAAAACCCTACCTCACTGTACGATGTATCATAAGGTCGAGGGTATGTTTTGATTATAAGAATATTTGATGTCGGGTGCATGCCTGTGCCTTATGACTCCATATTCTACATCACTGTGTCAATCTAGAAACATTTTCCAGGGGGAGGGGGGTGTTCAAAATAACTTTATTTGCAGGTGACCAGGAACCAAGCCCTTTTACTATGTGAAGTGTGAATTAAATTAGAATTTTCCAGGGGAGAGGGGCTATAATATAGATCTACACATGAAGAATGATTTTAAGGTTACTCATTTTCTTTTTTCATTTTGTTTTGGGGGTGGGGTGAGGTGGGGGTGCATATACATGTATATTCATTCACAAAATAAATTCCAATTGCATATTTTTTATTACTGAGAATAAAAGAGGGTGTGTAAATCCTGCAAGAAGGCAATCAAAGCCATTTTTGGTTCACATCAATAAAATTTAAATAATTATGAACTTTTCTATGTGAGGGGATGAATACTCTCTCTACCACCCCTTTACATCCTTTATGCATGCAAACAGCATATAGCAATTCAATATAGATGACTTAGGTAAATGTCCCTTCTCCGCCACTTCTTAAAAAAAATATGAATATAAAAACAATTATATTTGGTTTATTTGTTTTATTTATACTAAGATAAATGAATTTCTGAGAGATTAATAGTGATAATATTTTCTATGACAACATTTAATATTTTAAAATTGATATATATGCATGCACACTCAACAATTTTCATTTCTTTTATGTATGCTATGATGTCAATATGATTATTTTATGACTTCCTAGTTTGACTCCTCTTCTCTCTCGAAAAGCACAGTCTTCCTGTTCTTTAAGTCCAGGTTTTTAATTTCATCATTTCATATTTTATATTCCCAGGATAAGAGTGTGTGTAATTTGTCACTAATAAGAACATCAGTTTTGCAAATCCAAAACATAGCAGGTACCAGCTGAAATGAAAATGATTCTTCAGTGAGTTTAACATGTAATCAAATGACTGAAAGATTAAAATGGAAGAATTATTTTCTATAATTTGACAAAAAATGGAATTTATTAATCTTAATAAACATTTCATTCTGTTAAGATTTGCATTCAGCTTTTGCACATGTTCAAATACAGCTTTAAAATAGTTTTTTTTTTATTTGATTTGAAATTGTCAACATTCTCACCCCTGTTATGTGAAGGATTACTTGGACCCTTTTATTTTACTTGACATAACCTTAACAGTGTACTTTTCTCTCTCTCCTCTCTCTCTCTCTCTCTCTCTCTCTCATTAATGATTTATGTAGGTATACAAGACTTTTATAAAGCTAATGCAGTTACAGTGATATCATACCATGTAATGTTGATAATGTTCAATGTTGAAGGGCAATTTTTAGTCATGAAGTTTTCAAAATTGTAGGTTTAAAATAACATATTTTTTTTATTCATTCTAAAACATGACACCATTTATACATGATGATGCTGTCCTAATTGAACTGTCTCATACAAAACAAACATATTAAGTATTTTCAGATACATGTATATCATTATTTCAGTGATGAATTATTGTAGTTATAATATGTTATAAACAGTACATGTACATAAACTTATATTTTATTCAAGCCTTTTTTTTCAAATCAGTCTGACACTTTTTAAATTGCTTTGCAAATAACAAAAATAATGGGAAGTTATACAAATTTACATGCACACAAAAATAGGTCTACATGTCAACAGCAATTTGAACAT
This sequence comes from Magallana hongkongensis, assembly GCA_016163765.1. NCBI lineage: Eukaryota > Metazoa > Mollusca > Bivalvia > Ostreida > Ostreidae > Magallana > Magallana hongkongensis. The sequence continues at coordinate 4,671,520 of WFKH01011926.1, read as the reverse complement.
TCTGTTAAAGGTCTCAAATTTGAATGGATGGGTAAAATGACCAACACTTTAACTATTTTTTCAAAGTTACACATGCACATTCTAAACAAACATACCATGTCCATATAGATTTCTCATTTAGAGAAAATCAGATGAAGTGACATGCAATTCAATTATTTGTATATTATAAGATTTCAAACAGTATTATGATAGTAATGTTCTGAGTGATATAAAAAGCATATTAATAAGAAATAATGTGCATGAGCATCTTATATCAATTGGATGAATATAATGTGCAAAAAAATATCTAAATAAATAAACTATCATAGAAGAATTTTCAACACAGCAGAAACATGATATTCATCAACGGATCACCTAATTTTCAGAAAATCAAATCAGCTGTTTATAATTCTTTGGCCTGTACTGTACTGATTTTCAGAAAATTAGATCAGCTGTTTTCACACAGTCTCATTTTGTTTACTTACAAGTTGAAAATAAAAACAACTGTAGTCAGACGACTGAGTGTAGTGTAAAGCTTAGAATTGTCTGTACAAATGCTATGAACTGATTCGATTGTGTCGATTGAACTTTCTGAAGAAAATGATTAACAATTTAACGGACTGAAAATAAACCTATACATGTACATTGTACAGTTTAAATGTACACAATAGCAGTCTCTTCTCGTGTTTTGAACGAAACAACACAATAAGTTGATCAGAAATTCATCCACTGTATAAAAACAAAATAAAAAAGTCACTTAGTTAAATACACTGTATATCTACTCTACATACCTGATAAATCATCAAAAGATCGCTATCATCGGGACTACCAGCTACATGTGTTTACATCAAATACAGCATCTGACGAGCGCTTTTAGGACGCAGATTCACACTCATACGACAGATGTGTTATGGAAATTCTTCGTATATTTTCGTTGTTGTAAATTTATAGATACACATATGAGTAATTCATGGTTATAGGTTCTCCCATGAAGTATTAAATCAACCGTATTATTTGCTAAAACTGCTGTTTTCGGTATATTTTCCATATATTGAAATACATAGGCGGGGCATGTATTTATGACGTCATATCTCATTATCCCTTCATTAGCATATCAAAAGGATGTGTAGCCTTATCTGTACTGCGTTATGTTAAACAGACCATTATCTATTTAAAGGTTTTAAAAATATAAACCTTAGAATAAAGCAATTTATTTTGAAATAGTGTATATCAAATTTCAATGTAATGCAGTGTGAATTCACAATTGGCAATAACATAAAATGGTCTTCATTTGAATGTTCACTTTGATGCCCCCTTTTTTTTTTATTAGGGTCTTCCGTTTCCAACGGAAGACCCTATTGTTTTTGTTAGGTTTCTTTTTTCTCTATTTTTCACTATTATTATTATTATTCTTTTTTTTTCTTAACATTTTTCTTACAACTCAAATATTTCAAATATGCTACAATGGATTTTTATCAAATTTTCACGAATAATACAAAATATCAAGGTCTTTTATCATGTACATTTTTGTTGATGACGTCACTTCCGGTCGGCCGTTATATTCGTTTTTCTTTTTGTAAAAAGTGATCTGGTCCTGCCTTTTTCTCAAAAACGATTAAAGATAGAAAATTGAAAGTTTCAGGAATGATAGATTTTTGAATTCCTAGGGCCGATCAGGTAAAACCACGATCGTCCGTCACTTCCGGTCTGCTCAAACAGCATTTTTGGAAAATTGTGTTTTAAAAATTTTTCAAATTACGAAATTTACAATTTTTTACCATCAGAATATGTTTTAAACTTATCAAATTTTAATATGAGCAGGTCGTCCGTCACTTCCGGTCGTCACCGGAAGTGATTCCAAAATTTTGATTTTTGGAATTTTAAAGCATATACATTTTTGTACTGAATACAAAACTAAAAACCGTTTTAAAATCGGACAACGCATTGCAGAGATATTGAAGTTTAAAAATGGCCTTTTCCGGAAATCTTAATTTTGCAGTGTAGATCCAAAAATTAGTTTAAAAGGAAGTTAATATAGTGACTCGTACCAAATGTCAACATTTTAATCAACCCTATCATTAATTCATAATCAAACGGAAGACCCACTCGTTGCTCGCAACGAGATCGTGTCTAGTTTTATTTTATAATTTGTTTTTTCTTCTCAATTCAGACTTGATCCTTATCGTGTAGGAAAAAATGCAAACACTGAGACTTTCACCAACAAATACTGGACGATATGCCATCAATTCGTTAATTTTCATTGAGATATCACGTCATATACCTTAACTAATTTCTGATAATAATTTGAAAGCAGTAAAACATTACACCCACCATACACCTCCAGCTCACAGAGGCCAGTGCCAACAATATCAGAGTAGTCGTCAGGGTAGGTAACTCCTAGTCGCCTCTCGTTGTAGTAGATGACGTACTGTCCATGTACAGGACAGGTCGTGGTGAAGACAGCAGGTATGGTGTCTAGTGTAAAGTTTTCGTCCTTGTAGCACAATGTTCCCTGTAGTCTGTCTGTTGTATTGGAGACGTACACCGAGAATCCAAGAAAGTACTTAGTAAGCAAATTAGAAGGACCTGCAGGAAATTTTAATTAATTATAAATGGACGTAGTAGCTAGATAAACAATGTTTAACAAAGAATTGGTATTAAAGACAAATTATGATGTTGCATCTGTAAAAGAGGATGCCCTGTACTGCGTCTGTTTTACTTTTTACGGACACAAGGAATACAAGAATTATCACTGTAAAGAAATTTGAAGGGCTTGCTGTAAAAGTAGATTACTAGTATATGCATATAAACCGTGTTGGATTTGCTTGTTTAGCTTGAAAAAACAACATATGATCACTAAAATTTCATATATTCTGTGCGCTGTGTTTTGTTTTGTTTTATTTTCCTTTTTTCTGTAGTCCGTCTGTTGTATTGAGTACGTACAAAGTAATCAAACAATGTTCTTTAAGAATTGTTGATTAAGGAATCTAGGTAATGATGGAAAGTAGTACCTATATATTGTATTAGAGACGTGTACAAATAAAAAGTTACACACTTATTAATTCATCTATCGTTTAACTGATAATTAACACTAAGATTTTTTTCTTATTTTATTTAAAAATACATGTATTGTGAAATATATTTGCCCCCTTCCTGCACGATTATGTCAATATGCAGGAAAGTTAAGTCCACATTTTAGATATTTATGTCTACATTCTAGATAATTACGTTGACATTTAAGTTACAAATATTTTATGGGATATGATCTTTATATGGGTAAAATCACATACTAAGGCCCGTTTCTGACATCATAGAAGCAAGAAGCAACATAATTATGACAACATTCGACTTATCTATGTTGACATGCGAAATAATTATTTAGACATGCAACATATTTTATGTCAAAATGCAACATATTAAGGTCAGCATGTTTAAGCATGTTGCATAATTTATCATTTTAATAGTCTTGAGGTTGCTTACTGCTTGATATGATATATGGTCGTATTACCGGGATGTTTATCAGAGGTATACGAGGGTTCTCCAAAAAGTTCGTGGACAATCGCGTTTTTGTCATTTTAAATGGGTTTATATATACATATTGTATATCGTAATCTTTGTAATAAAATTTCAAGTCAAACTAAAGTGGGTTTGAATGTTTTCCATAGAAATAAACTAAACTTTCAATATATCAAAGGGTCGCGGAAAGTACGCACGGCCCAGCGTAAAAATTGTCCAAACTTTATAATTGAGTTTTTAGATATGAATATTTACATTTTTTTAAAAAAACATTTGAAAACTGAATAATCTTCTATTATGGTGTAGCCTGTATGGTGTACGTCATTTTCGTACGTCGTCTGAAGCTATTTTCAAACTAGCAGGGGATTTTTTAAAGATATTACGGCAAGAACATGTCTTTAAAAACGTCTGAAAAAACGACGTCAGCTGACCGCACAGAACAGCGTGCCATCATAAAATTGTGTCGACTGAGGTAAAACACAGATTGAAACAAAACAAACGATCGAGGAAACAGGAAAAACATCGAACTATTTTAGTTTACTTATCAACAAGTGGCACAAGCGATATTTTGATGGAGTATGCGAATGTACCCTCTGACCAAACGGTGAATGCTGCATATTACTCTCAGGTAAACCCAGTATTACGACGTTATAGAAACGTCGTTGTAAGTCAACGTCAGACTGGGCCGTGCGGCCTGTATAGGCAATGTATAGATCATGATAACTAAAAGAATGTACATTGCTCCGATTTTTATACATATACATTATTATACTCTATATTAAAATGTTATAATACTTTCCTGATAATGGCGTCGTTATTTTGAATAAAATTACATGTGTCCACGAACTTTTTGGACAACCCTCGTATATAGTAAATTAATTATACATCGTTCTGCATTTCATAAATTATCCAATATGCTTGATAATTTATTTTTATTACAATGTTGATATTACTTATAATAATCATAATCACAAACTGATTATCTTGTTAAACAGACAGTTACATCTTTGTTGAGGTTGAGAAAGAGCAATTCTGGAGATTAAACTTTATATATTTGCATTTGCAATTATGTTTCCTAACATTAACCTTTTGAATAGCGAAAACGTTTAATTCTGTGTGAACTTTTTCATGATGTCACAATGATCATAGCACGCGCTTATCGCTTGTCGGTTGGATTATTGTAAACATAAAAACTCGTTAATTTTACCTATTCTGAACGATTTCCCTTTTTCAAATGTAAATATAAGTACTAAACACTAATGTTAAAAAAAGTTTACCGGGATATGAAGTTGGTTGGTACAGACCCTTAAAGGTGCTACTACACCTCTAAAACAAACCGTACCGTTCCGTGCAAGAAACGAACCGTACCGTTCACAAAACGAAACGTACCGTTCACAAAGCGAACCGTATCGTTCACAAAGCGAACCGTACCGTTCACAAAACGAACCGTACCGTGCAAAAAGCGTGCAAGATAATTTATGCAAGACCCGCCCCAAAACGGTCAAAGAAGCGTACCGTACCGTGCAATAAGCGTGCAACTTCTATATACGGCTTATTGATTTAATGTCTTTCGATGAATACGGACGGAGATTATCGCTGACCAGATAAGTTAAATATTTTGCTAGATTTTTTTTTATACAGGATTAGATAACACATTCCAAAATTTACTCTGTTATTTTTATTGAAATCGTTAAAAAATGTTTAATTTAATTTCCTTTCTTAAACCTTAATCATTTCTTTGGTTTTCGACTAAACTTGCATCGCCGATTTCTTAACATTGTTATCATTAATCGGTTAATAAACAAGGAAATTTATGTTGACATCGATGCTTAATCTCAAAATAGATATAATAAATCCCGCTTTTGGACAAAAAATACTTGTATATAGTTCTTTTTCAATTATTATAAACTTAAGGCAGATTGTAATGATTATAAATGATAATCCCCTTGCACCCTGCCGTAATGATGTTTTTTTTTTTTATCAAAAGTGAAAATTTAGACATTTTGTTTTAACAGTGTATTTGCCCAATGTTTAGATATGTTTATTCCTAGGCTCAAACACTTATACACAAGCGGTCAGTTCTCACACCTTGTCGCAGTCACCCGATCGTGTGTATAGTTGTGTGTGTATACTTCGGAGGTTTTTCTTGATCCAAGACAGACAGCACTTTTTTATCAGTACACATACACAAAGAAGGAGAAAGTACACTGTCTATAATAAACATGACTTTTTAGCGTTGACTTCCAATCAGTAAGAAAACAATCATTAAACAAAGAATTTCAAATCAATTAAATCCATATACATTATCCCGTAACTAGAAATAAATATATAATTTTTGGACGCCAAATGTACATTTAGCCGCTTGCCACATCACTGCATGTTACCCGTAGTAGTTCTTATTCAAATGCTAAAATATTCGTATGTTAGAGAGAGAGAGAGAGAGGAAAGAGAGAGAGAGAGAGAGAGAGAGAGAGAGAGAGAGAGAGAACTTGCGTGTTAATTATAAAACTTAGATTAAAGTTTTATCACTGTACTTTATTATTTCCCTTTAGGTTTCTATAGTCGGTCATTTGAGCAGGACTTTATTTCAGGACCGTGCACGTGTCCACGTGCTTCGCCTGTCAATTAGTTTAAGTATAACAGTAGATCACGCCATGCGCCGCGTGCTACTTGACTCCTCCTACATACATGTAGCTAGAAGAAAAAAATCGAATGAAAAGGTTTTCATTTTATGATTTCTTAAATTCTTATTCAAAAGAGTGTTTCTATTTGAAATTATTCAACAATAATTTCCTTGAGTTCCTACTTCATGATTATAACTTATGTACTGGCGATCAGAGTCTCTTTCCCACGCTGTTGTATTTTTTTGTTACTAAATAACTTCTTAACATATTTATCACTTAAAACATTCATTTGTTGATAACCGGGTATTTTCCGTGTGCTTTTTACAACAAGTATGTGTAAAAACGTAAATGAAATATAAACAGGTTAGCCAGCATTTGTAAAACGTCAGCTAAATCACATGCATATGTGGTGAAAAGCGAACACTTGTCCAACAAAATTATAAATATCGCCATTAAAAGCTATTAACGTATTGCGTGTATCCAGTTGTGTACATATCGTAAGAAATAAGTTATATGTACATGTACATGTATAGTGTGACGGAATAACAAAAACAAATAGTCATATTTTGACTATACACGCGATGTTAATTTAGGAAAGAGAAGCGATGACGGGTTACATGTACATGTAGGTGTGATCTGTGTATACGAACAAGTGCAGAAAATCATAGAATCAATGTTTGAATGAATAAAAATCCGTGTAGAAAAACTTTAGAACATTTGATTTCAAGATTTCTAAACTGAAATTCATTGTTTATCTTATCATTAATTAGACACATTTTTACATCGTCTATTCACCAGGGGAAATTTGATAGGCAATAGTACTAGTACGCAATTAAGAATGATCATAAGAATTATGAACAAAAAATTAGAAAGGCGCTTGTAAAAATAACAACTAGCCGAAAATCAAGACAACGATAAAGGAAACTAAAGAAATATCGGAATAAATTTGGGACAGTTTTTCATAGCATTTTTAAATGGATTAGAAATATTTAATGACTTCAATACAAGTACATGTATAGAAATAAAAACTTAAGATGCTTGTTAGAATTATCGACAGATCGTTTAATTAACAAAAATATATTGAATTAAAGTCAAACAGTTCTCCTAATCTATCGTAATAACTACATGTATATCAATCTAAAATTAAAATACGAAAAATAACAAACTAATCAAAATTAAAACTACCCACCGCTTCCCGGTTTTCAATGAGTACACGTTTCACGCAACGTATCAAAAACGGGGGAACGGATGGATGTTCCGATTTAGATTGAAATTTATTTGTAATATATCATATAAATAATAGAAATACTTGTCATCATTACCACCTTGCTGAAGTTAATCGTGCAAAAACTAAACAAAATAATCAACAACAAAAAAATCAAAGCGTTCAGGCCACGCCTACCTCATTAATAAAGCACGCAAACCGTTCACAAAGCGTGCAGCTATTTTTAGCAAAGCGTACCGTGCAAGAAGCGAACCGTACCGTTCACAAAACGAAACGTACCGTTCACAAAGCGAACCGTACCTTTCAAAAAGCGTACCGAGCCGAACCGTGCAACTGGTGTAGTAGCACGTTTCAGGGTCTGTACGTGATCATATCTTCTAAGAAGCCTTTCGGGCTTCACAGGATCTGATCACGTTACCAACCAAGTTCATATCCCAGTGGACGTTTTAACTTGCTGTTTATTTCTTAAAAATCAAATCAGTGACGTTTAGCTTTACGCGTTTTTTGGGTTTTTTATATTGTTTCTTGTGTGTAAGGTTCTATTGGTGTATCGTCGTGATTTATTTCAGAATACAATTATACAATTATTACAATTTTTATAGACTGAAATACTTTCGGGAGATATGCGGGGCTAACCGATAAACGTAACGATGCAGCTATAGTCGAAGCATCTGTTATGTCTTACTGGACGAAATAATGTATACCCCATGGCTGATTGTTCGTCCTGAAGTAGATGGTGATGTGATGGATGTTGTGGATGCTGGTCAGGTTCACCCACCAGGTGGCGGTTTGTCTCCAATCTGATACAACACATTGACCTCCATCCCAACTCAGGTTTGATTTACGTCCGTCTACAGCGTTACTGGCGTCATATGTGTCGTCACCTGGATTAATATTCCATGGATACTGTTGGTCTGCTGGTTTATTCAGAGCAATATTAACTGTGGAGGAAGATGAAAATAAGCTTGTTTAAAAATGTTAAGTTGGGAGTTTATTAAAAAGAAATGTTTATTTATAAAGAAAAAAAAAATGGAAGATTTCATTTTTGTTTAAAGTCAAAACATGTCTACATCAGATTGCTACTATTCTCATAAATGACCACATGAATGAAAGAAAAACAAAATATTATAAAGGGATATTTGTTTTGTGATTTTTCCTGTTTCATCGAAATTCGCTAGAACGGAAATATATTTTCATTTAATTTAAATTGTACACAATACCTGCACCGTCAATCGTGTATATCCTAAGTATATTATTAAAAAAATAAAAGTTTTGAAGTGATTTGCACGTGCTTTGAAGAAAATAGCTAAGAAATATACAATGCCAGAATTATCTATACGATGATTTGGCGTCATGATATTTTTTTATGTTAAAATATCACACACTATGAAATGTTGTTGATGTTCTGCAGATTTATATGTTGTTTTACCTCTGACTTTAACGACAAACATCAAAATGCACCTGAGGGAAATCCACGGACATCATTAATTTACACGTAATATTAAGAACAAACAAAATTGAGCAAGGTATTTGTAAAAAAAAAATAAAAATAGGAAAAAATATAACCGACACTCATATTAATTTTTAAATCCAGTTCAAAAACAACTAACGCGCTTAACAGTATCATGACGTGAAGCGTCATGGTCCATAACTTATTTGCCTTGCAACAATGGGATTTTCATTTCTTATTGATATTCTAAGCGTTTTGTTTTCGTTTTAAATACGATTAAGAAATATGGGCATAGTACAAAGAGAATAATACATGGCAGAATCTGTACCACAGCCAATATCAACCCGAGACTATAATATTAGCCCGAGAGCCGACGTATTCTTTTTATTATAAATTCAAATAGTAAAAGCTAGTTTTCATATTTATGTGAAAACAAACTTACAAGGACTTTATCCCTAACTCAAAACCGCGTATTTTCGACGTTCATATGTATTGTGTCGTCAAATATGTTGAGATGTTCAAGTAACGATGTCTTAGTTTCGACAGCATATATGCACATACAAAGAGTCTTAGATTCGAGGTATTCCGAATAAAAAGTGCAAAGGCAAAATTATTTCTAGCATTTTTTTTATTATCTGATGAGCCCAACGGATATAAATTGCCATTTATAGATATCAAAAGTTCACCTAAATTATAAAATCAGGAAAGACGTAAAATTTAAGCCGATTTTAATTACAATAATTTTCAGTTGAAACTTAAACAAGACGGATCTGGCTCACAGTATCTATTGGCAACGGCAAAAACTCCGACACACACAAACAATAGATACATCTTTATGACGAGGCATTACATCGGGGAATAATGATGAAATAACTATCATAAGGTACATTTGACCCCTAATCAGAAATATTTTAATATAGA